>JAPYYD010006769.1:0-10856 GCA_028551405.1 Uromys caudimaculatus
AAAGTCTGCTAACTGGACCCTGGCTTGGATTCATTATAAAGCCCCTGGATCTCTACTTTCCCAGTTTGTTCTGTTAGATACTGCACTGGCTGGTTTTGTGTGTCAACTTGACACAAGCTGGAGTTATCACAGAGAAAGGAGCCTCCCTTGAGGAAATGCCTCCATGAGACCCAGCTGTAAGGCATTTTTCTCAATTAGTGATCAAGGGAGGAGGGCCCCGCCCCTTGTGGGTGGTGCCATCCCTGGGCTGGTAGTCTTGGGTTCTATAAGAAAGCAAGCTGAGCAAGCCAGGGGAAGCAAGCCAGTAAGTAACATCCCTCCATGGCCTCTGCATCAGCTCCTGCTTCCTGACCTGCTTGAGTTCCAGTCCTGACTTCCTTTGGTGATGAACAGCAGTGTGGAAGTGTAAGCTGAATAAACTCTTTCCTCCCCAACTTGCTTCTTGGTCATGATGTTTTGTGCAGGATTAGAAACCCTGACTAAAACAGATACCCACACTTTTCTGTCATCTGTCCTTACAGTGTTTTCTGAAAACAAGAAGCTGTCATCTCAGGGAACCCACTGGCTCTCCCTACTTACGTATGTCACTCTAACCCTTTTGCACACTGGTTCTAAATAGTTATGATGGACCCTATAAGAGAGCATCATGTCATATTACTTATAGGCTCTACAGATTAGTCAGTTTCTCATTGTTGATCTAAAGTAACCCCAAGATACTTAGAGAAATAAAAAAAAAAAGGCATGTAGTACAATTGTGAGATGACTCAAGTCAAGAGGAGAAGGCATGGGAGCCAATCTGATTTATAGATTGAGAAGAGTGACTGTACCTCACATACAGCACATGGCGACTTTAGGAATGGGTATAATTATTGTCCCGCAGAAGCAGGGAGATTTTCTAATGATTGGGGAAATGAATGTTGATAAATGATGGGTCAACGGATGAGCATTTGCAAGTGGAGGATGCTTATATGCCATTACCTCACCTGCTTTGAGAGGACTCACAGGTGAACCAGCCCAGAAGAAGAATCTGGAATTCCATGCGGTCAAAGTCCTGCATGGTTCACTGGCTTCTCAGCAGGAAATGGTGATGCTGGGGCCCAGTAGAAAGTGTGTGTGTGTTGGTTTTCTGCTCCAGTAACAAATACCCCAGAGAAGAATGCTTTAAGGAAGGAAAGATTTGTACTGGCTCACAGTTCAGGAGGTCTGAGGTGCATGCGTAGCTGGACCCATTGTCCTCAGACTGCCAGTAAGGCAGAAAGGCCACTGCAGAAAGGCAAGGAGAAAAGCTCCCTCATAGAGGCGGGAAGGGGGAAGGGATAGGGGGTTTCCAAAGAGGAGACATTGGAAATGTAAATAAAGTATCAAAAATTAAAAAATTAAAAAAAAATAAAAATAAAAGAATAAAAAAATAAAAAGCTCTGCTCTTCCGGCAGGCAGGAGGAAAAGAGAAGGAAGGGTCCTCAGATGGAACACACTATCCCAGGGCTGTTCTTGCTTTTTCCTCCCTCCAATCAGGCTCTACTTCCTGGCCTCCTACACCTGCCAGTGGTGCCGCCAAATTGTAAATCTATTAGTAGGTTAGTCCAGCCGTAGACTGCATCAGAGCTGTCGTGATTCGATAACTTTCTAAAGGCCCCCTGAGCTAAGGAACAAGCTTTGAACATATGAGCCTTTGAGGGGACATTTTAGACTTAGCACAGCAAAAAATGCCCCTTGCTTCTACTTCCTGATCCCACACTGAAACTCCTCAAATGTCTTCTAAGATAAGAACCAGTTAAAACATTGACTAAGAACAAACACATTTGTACATCCACAGCACCACCTTTCCCTGGGTGCGAAGGATAAATTGTAGGTGCCAGAGAGGAGGCTTAGTGGTTGAGAGCACGTGTTGCTCTTGCAGAGGACCTGGGTCTGGTTCCCAGCACCCAAACTGCAGCTCTTAGCCTTCTATAGTTCTTGTTCCAGAGGATACAACACCCCCTTCTGGCCTCTGCGGACACTGCGTGCATATATGGTGCACAGAAATACATTCAAACAAAACACCCACACATAAAATAAATCTTAAAAGAATTAACTCCAATGACTTAAATATTTTATATGCACCCAACTACAGACTTTGAAAATATATCTCCTGCATAAAATCAGATAACATCTGAAATATTTCCTGTTCAATATTTGATAAGCTGCTGACAGAGTAAAACAGTTTGGATAAGCTCTTGAAGTTTGCTATTCTGGTCTACAGTATTTGCACGACCTTCAAAACACTCTTCAGGCAATTCTGGGTGGGGGGGAGTTTGTGTATGCCCACATGTACATGTGTGCGCCCACCTCTGTGTGTATGCATGTATATGTGTGTGCATTTATGCACACGCGTATATGTGTACATGAGAAGCCTAGAGGTTGACATTGGATGTTTCTTCATGCATGTGAAGCCAACAGTTAACCAACTGATCCTTCTCCCCAACCCTCTTAGGTGAATTTTGAGAATGACTGAGAGAGGAAGGAAGAGAAGGAGGAGGAGGAGGAGGAGGAGGAGGAGGAGGAAGAGTCATTCCTTGGTATCAAATGCCAACACAATGCACACCCACGGTAAAAAATGTTTATTTTCACATGTACACATGGACGGAATGCTGCCCCTCACTCATATCTGGAACTGTGTCCACTATTTGAAAGAAGATGCCGTTGTATGTATTCATTAAAAACAGGCTAGCTCAGTTTCTAAATCATGAAACCCAAGCTGGCGGACACCGGGAAACATTTTCTTCCCTGACTTGAATAAAACTTTTAGGACAAATCAGATTTTTATAGACTATATTATTGCCAGTAGATAGTGAGGAAGATAAAAAAATAATTTCCTAACAGATTTATATCTAGTCCAGGGTCAGAGACGACACACAGTACACTGACTAGGAGAAGATTTGAATGTCACAGGGAAACTGAGAAGTTTCGCTGAATAAATACTTCAGCATCCCAGGAGTCCCATACAGCCTGCACCTTCTGGGCTAGGAACCATCTGAGAGAAGCTCCCCCTACAGTTTCAGACATCAAGGCTACCCCACGCTGCAAATAAGAAACCAGTGTGACCAAGCCCTAGGCACTGTTCAGGGTTTTGCACCACCATCCGCATGAAGAACGTACCAACCTCCCAGCTGCAGGGTCCTTTTGTGTTCTGCAGTCACTTGCTCATTCTACAGATGGACGCATACTGATGGTTGAAGTGGATCAAAACATCATGGGTAAAAATACATACAAGTCTGGGAAGTCAGTAAAGTACATATTAGTCATTGAAGAGCTTGCTGTGCAAGCAGGAAGATCTGAGTTTGATCCCCGTAATCTTGTAAAAAAAAGCAGGTTGTGATGAAGCTTGCTTGCAATCCCAGCACTGAGGACATACATGGAGACAGGAGGATGGCTCTCTGGGCCTCACTAGTCAGACAACCTAACCTACTTGATGAGTTCTAGGCCAGAAAGACACACTGTCTCAAAACCAAATACCCACATGTGCACACACACACACACACACACACACACACATCTATTTATGCCTTGACACGAGGCAATCAAATACTTAATTCATCTGTGGTGTCCGAGTGTCACTAGGGTGCCTGGGACTCTGTTGTCTAAGTTACTTCAGCAGCCAACAGTAAATTCTTCCTTCCATTTAAGCACTCTTTGGTACATGTGATTCTGATTGTCACTGTCAACTTGACTTAGGACTCACCCAAGAGACTGAGGAAGTTCATTTCCAGAGAGGATTAAGGAGAAGGTACTGAATGTAAGGGAGAAACATCTCATGGATGTCTGTGTGGAATACAAGGGGCGGGGGGAGACCAGCACAGTGCCAACACTCTCTCTGCTTCCTAGACCGCGATGTGAGATGCTTGCTCTGCCAAACACTCTGCCATGATGGAGTGAGCCCTCCGAATCCAAGAGCTGAAATAAACTTTTCCTCTCAGGTTTTTCTCGACTCTCTTGCTCCTCTCTAACCGTGCTGAAGGACCTGTGGGTGTCCCCTCTGCTGCAGGGCTGCCCTTTAAGTGGGCATCATTACACACCTAGAACAGGACTCAGCCAAGTTCAATGGCTTAGACACAAATAGATTTATTTTTTAATAAAACTCAGGAATGTTTCCAGCAGCATAAAGTAAGGATCAACCCATGCTTTGTATGAGACCCTGGAAGAATTTCCAAACAGGGAGACCATAGGAAAGCAGGGGAGAGGGGGATGTTATATCCCTAGAGATGAGAGTGAGCCCCTCACCACATTGGAAGACTTGGTGATGCCTGGCTGCCTACCAACTGAAGGATCTGGGAAGCATGGAACTTACTCTGTGTGTGTGTGTGTGTGTCTGTGTGTGTGTGTGTGTGTGTGTGTTCTCGCATGCTTGTCTGTCTGTGCCTGCATACACGCATATGTGGAGGCCAGTGCTTCACTTGACTGTCTTCTGTAATCATCCCGTGGGGCCTATTCTTGGTTATTGTCTTAGTCAGGGTTTCTATTCCTGTACAAACATCATGACCAAGAAGCAAGTTGGGGAGAAAAGGGTTTATTGAGCTTACACTTCCACACTGCTGTTCATCACCTAAGGAAGTCAGGACTGGAACTCAAGCAGGTCAGGGATCAGGAGCTGATGCAGAGGCCATGGAGGAATGCTGCTTACTGGCTTGCTTCTTCTGGCTTGCTCAGCTTGCTTTCTTATAGAGCCCAAGACTACCAGCCCAGGGATGGTACCACTCACAAGGGACCCTCCCCCATTGATCACTAATTGAGAAAATGCCTTACCACTGGGTCTCATGGAGGCATTTTCTCAACTGAAACTTCTTTCTCTGTGATAACTTCAGATTGTGTCAAGTTGACACACAAAACTAGCCAGTACAGTTGTCAACTATGTCTGGAATTAACTAAAACCCACGTGGCTGGGTATACCTTTGAGGGAACTTTTTTTTTATTAAATCATTTGATATGGGAAGACCCACTTTTAATTTGGATATTTGACATGGGAATAATGCACCTTTAATCTGGGCCATACTTTCTGCTGGCAGCCTATATGAGGGGCACAGAGGAAGAAAGCTTGCTCTCTCTGCCTGCTTGCTCTGGCCAGCAAGTCTATTCCTTCACTGGTACTAGAGTTTATTGTTCAGGATACTGGTATATACTGAAGACCAGCTGAGGCACCCAGCCTCATGGACTGAACAACTACTGGATTCTTAAACTTTTCATTGGTAGACATCCATTGTTGGACTAGCTGGACCACAGCCTGTAAGCCATTCTAACAAATCCCTGTACTGGTTAGTTTTGTGTGTCAACTTGACACAAGCTGGAGTTATCACAGAGAAAGGAGTTTCAGTTGAGAAAATGCCTCCATGAGATCCAGCGGTAAGACATTTTCTCAATTAGTGATCAAGGGCTGAGGGCCCCTTGTGGGTGGTACCACCTGTGGGCTGGTAGTCTTGGGTTCTACAAGAAAGCAGGCTGAGCAAGCCAGGAGAAGCAAGCCAGTAAGCAGCATTCCTCCATGGCCTCTGCATCAGCTCCTGCTTCTTGATCTGCTTGAGTTCCAGTCCTGACTTCCTCTGATGATGAACAGCAGCATGGAAGTGTAAGCTCAATAAACCCTTTCCTCCCCAACTTGCATCTTGGTCATGATGTTTGTGCAGGAATAGAAACCCTGACTAAGACAATCCCCTTTCTCTATATATGTAAATCTATTCTGTAAGTTCTGTTCTTCTAGAGACTAATACACACTCTCTACCTTATTTTTAGAGACAGAGTCTCTCACTGAACTGGAGGTCACCACTAGAGTAACTGGCCAGTGAACCCCAGGGATCCTCCTGACTGCTTCACCAGTGCTGAGATTACAGACGTGTGCTATCATATCATGACTGGCTTTTTACATGGGTGCTGGAGACACAAATGAGGTCCTCATGTTTACTCAGCAAGCACTGAGCTGGCTGAGCCATCTTCCTAGCCTCTGGTTCTGTGTTTTAATTTTCAAAACTCAAGAGTACCTTAGCATGTGTTTATACTAGAGAACCAAATTTGCTCTCTGACTGTAGTGGTCTGACAAGAAACGGCCCACATAGGCTCACAGATTTGACTGCTTGGTCATTAGGGACTGGTGCTACCTGACAGGGATTAGGAGGTGTGGCCTTGTTGGAGGAATTGTGTCCCTAGGGGTGGACTTTGGGGTTTCAAATGCTCAAGCCAGGCCTTGTGTCACTCTCTTTCTGCTGTCTGCTGATCTGGACATAGAACTCTCAACTCCTTCTCCAGCACCATGTCTGCCTGTGTGCCGCCATTCTTCCTATCATGATGATAATGGACTAAACCTATGAACCTGTAAGCCAGTCCCGATTAAATGCTTTCCTTTACAAGAGCTACGTGATCATGGTATCCCTTCCCAGCAATAGAACACTGATCAAGATACTGACATATCTGAAAATGCTGTCTTCTAACAATCCCAGACTTGCCACCAACTGTAGGTCTTCCACCTCTCATTCTCAGTTCCGTTCTAGAATAAATGTGACAAGCCAATCATTGGTCTCTCAGAGTGCATCAGTTTTGAGTTACTGATCTGACTGGTGTTATTCTGAAGGGTCAGGTCAGACCGAAGCTGTGCTCTGATGACCTCAAACACGCTGTATACCTCATTGTGTAGGGAGCTCTGCCAGCAGCCTGTGCACACACATCAGTCTGAAATGCTGTCAAGTAGCTGCTTCTTGACTTGAAGCATTCCATCCTGGAGGGAAGCTCCTTGAGACTAGGGAAGTTCTGAAAGGGAGCTTACAGAATGCAGGAAACCTGGAAGAAAATTTCTTAAGACCCAAGATGTAAGCAACTCATAAGTCTCAGGAAGTCCCTCAAATTGAGCAGATGCACAAAGCCTCTCTTCCCCAAGCTTATAGAAATAGAGGAGGGTGGCTGGGGAGACTCGGGCTGACCCAGGGCATGGAAGAGATTCTCTGACTTGTTGACTTGCCTGTAAATTCTGCAGAGAACTCTGGGGATGCAGTTTCCACGAGTCATCAGCACACTAGAGCGGCTTTTGGTGATGTAGCTGCCTTTGAGTTACCCCTGGTCCAGGAAGTATCCTCTTGCCACACACCTTTGAGAACTGTCAATAAAGCCACTGGTTTGCCAAGTTGGACTTCGGCAGTATGGCTATTTTAGCCTGTCACTGGCTCCATATCTGGGGTGAATAAACATTTATGTCTTTCCAGGAATAGTGTAACAGCAATCAAGAAGACCGTCTTCCCATATACCCTCTATTCACATACAAAGCCACCACAATGCTTGAGCCTAGAGAACCCAGAAACAACAGTGTCCTTTTAATCAGATGTCCTTCTGTATCCTACGTATCATAAGGTTCAAACAGAAAGTCTCCACCCTCATCCCCCGCATGCTCCTGGTCTACGTTCACACTGCTCATGACTGGCGGGAGCGAGCTAGAGAGGGGTAGCCTCTGGGGGCTAGCTTGCCTTCCATCCTGCGAATGACTCAAAACTGAATCCATCAGCATATTCTAAAATCAAATCATTTTTACCTCAACATGCAAGCACTGTGCAGTATTAATGGATGTATATAAAAGCGAGATCAACCCTCTTTGGAGCTCTTCAGAGCAGGCACTTTGTGAGGAAACCCAGAAGAGCCTTCTGCACAGTGAAGTATAAGCCCATTCTCCACAAGGCTATTCCTAAAAAGTGTTTCTATTAGGAAAGTCTCTGAGAGTGCACCATTCAGAAGCCATTAGGGGAACCCATGACAAAGTGGAATGTCCCTGCTCAGCGTAAGCTCTAGCTCTTAGCTCCTCCTGCACTGGCCTGACTATAGTTGTTGGTTTAATGCAGGTCATGTCATTGTTGCTTCTGGATGAAGGGGTACCCATGCTGGAGCTCCATCTTCCATTGCCTAGTTGTATGTCCTGTCATGGGATGAGTCTCCCCACAGTGCCCACTAAGTGAAGAAGCACCAGGAAGGATCTCAAGATGTGCTATTTCCCTGTGTAGACAGGCCACCAGTTCACAAGCATGCTGGGCTGCAAGCTGCCTGTCCACATACACACGGGGACTTCCAACTGTGGGCCCCTTCTTTCTATCTAACCTCTCTCCTAATCCATGTCTACCTCAGGGAATGAAGCAAAGAGAAATGGCTGGAGGCATGCCAGTTCCTCATCTTCCTCTCCTCTGACCTGAGGGAGGGAGGCAAGGGTGTTGTTAAGAGACATTGAAGTACTCACTACAAACTATCGCCAACTTAGGGCAAGTAGATGAATCCTGAGTTCAGCAGAAGCATCTACTCCATGGAGTCTTTAGAAGGCTGCTTATTATGATTTGACCCAACAGAAAACCTTAAGGAGTGGTCCAAGAGGACAGCGAAAGAGAACTCAGAAGGCATAACTGCTCCTCGATCATGGCCTGCTTGGCGTGCAAGCATTAGGGCTCAAGTATCCAAGTAGTTCTGAACCAAAGGCTCACCCCATAGAGGACGTCTGGTGGTGACTAGAATTAGTCTAGTTGTCAACTGGGGGAGGAATGGCAATCTTCTGCCATCCAATGAACGGAGGCCAGGGATCCTGCTCAATACTGCTCAGCCCCCACATGACAAAGAATGATCTAGAAAACATCAACAGTGCCAAGGCCCAAAGACTTAGGGCTAAATGAAAGCTCGGCATCAAGAGTTCTGTTTTAAGAGCTGGTAAAGTGTTTCTCTTGGAAGCACTGGAGCCCGAGTTCAATCCCCAGAACCCACATAAAAAGGCAAGGTGTGATGTCACCTGTCTGAAGTCCCAGCACCGGAGAGGTGGAAACAGGGGCTTTGCTGGGACTTGCTGTCTAGTCAGCACAGCCTACTCAGCAAATTCCAGGGGTGTGTGTGTGTGTGTGTATGTGTGCGCGCGCACGTGTGTGTGTGTGTGTGTGTGTGTGTGTGTGTGAGAGAGAGAGAGAGAGAGAGAGAGAGAGACTCTGTCTCAAAAAACAAGTGGACACTACTTGAAGAATGACATCCAAGGCTGTCCTCTGGCTTGTGCACACAGGTATACACACGCACACACACATGCACACACACACGCACACACACACACGCACACGCACACACGCACACGCACACGCACACGCACACGCGCACGCACGCACGCACGCACGCGCGCACGCACACGCGCACGCACACATACACGCACACGCACACGCACACACACGCACACACACACGCACACACACACACATGCACACACATACATATCACATACATGCACACATATAAGCACGTACACACACACACACTTTATCTTGTAATCACTGTCTCTCCTAGTTGGTTGAGTTCTCGTATTAGGCAAGAAACTAAGCAATGACCTGGTGGCCCAGACGAATATACCTCTGTCATTATTTTTGGATCTGGGTAGAAATGGCAAACATCAGAGCTCTGGCCTAAGCCCTCTTCTGCTGCATGAATAAAACATCAGAGCCTCTAAATTTAAACTTAAAGCCAATTAATTCATCAAAATGTCACTTGCCACCTAAAGCATTTTAGTAGCGAGGAAATACCTTGGAAGAAGAAAGAATCCTCACAAGGTGAGGATAAATGGAGTGGGGACTTTGTTTACAGGGCAAGAACCATTGTAGCTTGGCTTCTCCTAGTTATTCCTTCAGAGAAGCCTTGGGAAGGTGGTGTCTAATAATATTGTTAGTATCACAAGTGACTTGTGTTCCATGTGGCTCTTCCTAGGTCTTATTAGAAAGTATGTTGGAGTCTTTATAATAGAGTCATCTTACCCAAAAGTTGCTCACCAGCCCCCAAAATCACAAACCTCAGCACAAGAGCATAGAGCCAGGCACAAAGGGAATCATAAAAATAAACCTTATCATGACGTTGGGAGCTGAGAGATGACTTCCCGAAGCCTGTAATTTATAGCATTGTCTTAATTATAAATGCAGAGAATTGAGACACAAATCACAGGTATTTATTTTCAAACCGAAGTTCGCAAAGCAGGAAAACTGGTGATCCCCTCCACACCCTCAGGAAAGCTGGGTTCTGAAAGGTTCCGATTCTTGCTACACTCTGCTCAGTGGTCTTCAGTGACCAACAACTTCCCTTTGTAATGAAAAGCCAACCCATGTGGCAGAATCAAAGAAAGGGGGGCTGGGAGGTTTTGGTGCATCAGAAAGCTTTGTACTGAGTTACATACAATTGCCACAACCTTTAATCTCAAATCAGGCCATTGAAATCAAGCACTCAAATACCTTGCCCTTTATTGCAAATAGCAAAACAAACAATCTCAAAGCCAAGTGCTTGGACTTGAAGGTGTTAAGAATAATTTGTATAAAGACAGACTCTTACTGGTGAATATTATTAAATTATAAAACAAACGTCTAGTGTTTTCCCTTAAGGGAAAACCAATACATTATGTTGTAATTCTGAGCAACAAAAGGTTAAAAAATATCTTTCAGAATTATCAAGCTGTTGGTCTAGACTTTCTTACAAATGAATGAGTCATGCTTCCTTCCCAGACCCACCGAGGGGAGTGAGCTGCAATCTTTTCCCAGTAGCTAACTACAGAGACATAACACGGGACCCTGGTAATATCTCAAACAATATCTTGAATTTGTATTGGATAATCTCTATCTTCCAAAGAAAATAAAATAGATTCACCAAATCAGTCCTGCCTGCACAGGGAGTGTGTTCATGCCTCACCATTGCAGCCAAGGTCATCAGCTGAGGCTCAGGGTGAAGTCTGCGGTACCCCCACCTGGCCCTAAGCACTCATCTTCCAGAAACTCACATACCTAGAAAAATCTGACCAAAATTCTCTCACTTAGGACCCATACAATCCTAAAGCAAAGAAACAGAGCTAGGTCCAA
>JAPYYD010006770.1:0-10856 GCA_028551405.1 Uromys caudimaculatus
ACCACTCACAAGGGGCCCTCCCCCCTTGATCACTAATTGAGAAAATGCCTTACCGCTGGATCTCATGGAGGCATTTTTCTCAACTGAAACTCCCTTCTCTGTGATAACTTCAGCTTGTGTCAAGTTGACACACAAAACTAGCCAGCACAGAGAGGGAAGAGGGAGAGGAAGAGGAAGAGGGAGAAAGAGGGAAGAAGGAGAGGAAGGAGAGGAAGAGAGAGGAGGGAGAAAGAGGGAGGAGGGAGAGGGAGGAGGGAGAGGAAGGAGGGAAAAAGAGGGAGAGGGAAGAGGGAGAGGAAGAGGGAGGAGGAAGAGGGAGGGAGAACTAGAGAACATGAGTATACTGAACAGGCCTGGAGATTTCCTTCTTCCACCTTCCCCAACCCTCTTTCCCCTTTTCCCTCCTGCTGTGCAACCTAGCAAACTGACCCCTGTCATTGACTGAATCCTGATCCTCTGGGTTTCTGCTCCAAACCCTGGCTCAAAAGAGACCCCGTTATCAGAGCAACATAAAGGAAACTTTAACTGGGGCTGGCTTACAGGGTCAGAGGTTCAGTCCATTATCATCATGGCAGGAAGCATGGCAGCACCAAGGCAGGCATGGTGCTGGAGAAGGAGCCAAGAGTTCTGCATCTGGATCAGCAGGCAGCAGGAACGACACTGGGTCTGGCTTGAACATTTAAAACCTCAAAGGCCACCCCCAATGACACACTTCCTCCAGCAGGGTCACACCTCCTCCAACAAGACCACTTCCTCCCAGTGCTACTGCCTGGTGACCAAGCATTCAAGTCTGTGAGTCTATGGGGGCCATTCCTATTCAAACCACCACACTCACTCAATTCCTGCGAAGTGGCTTAACTGTGTACCTCCACTGTAGGTCACTGTTCATCTCAAAACATCTCTCGTCAACTGACTATAAACCAGAGGCTCCCACAAACCCCTACTCAGGTTCCATAATGGCCCATGGAACCCAGAAAGACATTTTAGTTCCATTTAACAAATATTATAAAGGATACAATTTAGGAACAGACAAATAAAAGATGCATGGGGCAAGGTACAAGGTGTGAGAACCCAAGTTCTGTAGGTGTTCTAAGCATACCTCCTTCCTAGCACCTGTGTGCACCAAAGCTGACATTCAAGCATTCCCTAGGTCCTAACCCCAGATCACAGCCCACCTTCTCAGGGGAGGTTGGTGATGTCACTGAAAGTTCTGATCCTCTGATCACCTTCTCACAAAAAGAACCAACCAGAGCCTAGTGAGGAGCCTCACCTCAGGTAACCTCACTAGCATAAACTTGGGTCTGATCAAATTAACAAAAGATACCTACCAATCCATAAATTCCAAGAGTTTTAGAGGCTCTGTGCCAAGGACTGGAACCTGAAACAACGATGAAATATATTTCTTGTTATGTCACACACAAATTAAATGTTATTCAATTGTTATATGTTATTACTTCATTATTGTTAAATGAGTTCATGAACAGGACTTCCGGGACACAGGAATAAATGTCACTCCAGATCTGGAGCTAAGGGACAGGCTGGTTAGGGGAGGACAATACATAAACTAATTCCAAGCTTTTTTCAGGTTTGGGTTATACTTTTCCCAGTTCAGTTTTCCTAAGACAGCTTAGCCTTACTTGGGACACGTGACCTGCTTTGGACCAGGCTCTATCTTAACTCGCAGTTCCACCATAGAGTGTATGGGGGACGGGGCAGTCACCCAGGACAAGATCAAGGACCTGTTTTCAGAGAAAGAGGGAAGGAATACTGGTCTACACTCACAAAGACCATTATATCCATTCTAACTGCTGCTGGATACTGAGGCTCTGCCCTTTAACAAGGAAGTTAGTTCATCCAGTTAGTTTCCTCGTTGAGTTGAGCTGTTCTTTCTCACTTGCTAAAAGGTCTCTCAGCTACCTCTTAATCACCTTCAGTTAGTAGAACTTACTTTCAATATTTAAGACTTGATCGTATTCACTTGGATGAATCTCAAACTTAGGCCAGATGGAATTGAGTAAGAAGATGATTCACCCATAGCCCACTGGTGATGAGACAGGGAAATCCTGATTGTCAGCCTCATGTTAACTCAAGAAGAAAAGGCATGAAACAGAAGCCAGGTCCAAAAACTAAAACACTGGGAAGTAAGTAGGATGCTCAGAAGGGGGACGGGAATGCAGAGGGCCTTCTGGAAATGAGCGGAGGCCGTGGGCATTCAGAGGCAGAGGTGCTCTGGGTAGAGCTGGTTAGAAAAAACTGTTCTGTAGAGAAGGTCTGGATGGCTCCTCAGGAGAACATCTCCAGGGGACGGACCAACACCTCATAGCCTGCCAGAGGAGTTGCAGAATGGCCTTCAGGCACTGATGGTGTCCATGTGTCCCATTAAAACTTGGGAGAATGACACTCAAGAAGTGGGGTCTGTGTGGAGGAAGTTTAGGATAGTTTTCCATTGACCACACAAAGTTCAGAGAATGACGGGGGGAGCCTTGGCTTCTCCCACCCTCAGCCACTTATCTTGCTTGGCTTTTAGCCAAAGTGTCTTTCAACACTTGATAAGCATTGGGCCCGCGTGGCTCAGAGCCCACCCCAAGAGCAGAGAGAACTAGTTCTCCTTTTTTTAAAAAAAAAAAAAGAAAAAGAAATACCTACATTTACCTGAAAGTCAAAATCAAAAAGTTGTCTAATGTGCCACATGGTTGAGTACTTAAAAATACTTTTCAACCTGACTAGCTAATGTTACAATCGAGAGGACTAGTAGTCTCTCTTAGTTTGTACGACAATAAGAACTGTAAGAATGTGCTCTTCCAAAGCTGGCTGCCTGGGTAAGTGCCTACAATCTCAGCACTTAGCAGGCTGGGGCAGGGAGATAGGGAATTCTAGTCTAGCCTGGGCTTCATAGTGAGACTCCCAAATAAAAAAAAATAAAAATATAAAATAAAAAACCTTAGCATTATAGGAAGGCATACATAAATAGCAGTTAAATTAAACTTTAAGCAGTACTAAATCATGAGTACCTGGGAAAGCCTGGGGTGCCCTAGTCTAACAATTTAACAGCCTAGCAATTTGACATCACATTAAAGGCTTCCAGAGTCCTAATGTGGCACAAATCTGTGAGCTGCACTTACCAATATGAACATAAAGGCAGTAGCCAATCCATCCAGATTATGATTGTGACAGCTCCCTGCTCTGTTCCACTCTAAACCACAAAGAGCCACCATGCGGGTTAGGTGGGAAAATGGGGGAGAGGTTTCACCAGTGTCCCAACTGGAAAGTTTAAGGATCTGATAGCGTGGCAAGTTTGTTCCAAGAACGAAGCCTCCGGTGCTGCCAAGGCTCTGGTGATTTGGGCATGTTTCTAATTGTTCTGATGTTAGGCGGCTCTGAAATGGATTTTCCTGCACCGCCCCCAGCTACCACTACTGCAGACGCGCTTGGAGCAATGTTTATTTCGAAACCAAATTGAATCCATATGCCTGTCTTACTTAGACTTGAGTCAAAACTGTTTAGCTTTAATTTATAAGGAAAAGAAAACTTTTTTCCAGAGATAGCAAAAAGAGGACTTTCGCAAACTTTATTAAACATATTTAAACAACCAATATTCGAGACAGAGGAATCACCATTTAAAATGGAAGGAAATGGGGAGGGGTGGGGGTGGGGGAACAAAAGCAATTAGGAAAGTTTTCCAGGGACACTTAAAGTCTCCTTCCATTCAACTGAACGGTCCCAACTGCTTTGAACTCTTAATTGACTGTTCGGGTGTAACCATCTTTCTTTGGCATAAGAAAAGGGCACAGTTTAGCCAAGTGTAAATTAGTTTTGATACCTCATCATGATTGTTGGATTGCTTTAAGATATTTTTGAAATAAACTTTTTCGTGCGAGGGACCAGCTTTTGATCACTAATCAGTTATAATGCTGAATGTGTTTATCTCTTGAAGATGAGCCAAATGCATTCAAGAAGCGGGACAGCTGTGCTGTCTGTGGGTCCAACTTGAGACTGCTTTTCCAAGGCTCCCTGCTGTCCTCCGGGCAAGGGGTTACTCAAGATAGTTTTAAAACAGAAATGTAACCACAGGAGAGCCTAGGAACTCCTTGCTGGGGAGGGAGAGGATAGAGATGGGGAGGAAGTCAGGGAGGGCATTGAATCGCTCAAAGGTGAAAACCGAAGAGATGAAGAAAGAGATAGCAACGATGGGGGAGGGGAATAAGACCAACAGCCATTCGGGATGGAGAATCAGCAGGCCTTGCTGATGAACTGGGAAGGTGAGGGTGGCAGAGACATTTGAGAATGGCATCAGCTTTTTGACCTGGGAACTTAAGGGGTGGGAATATTCTGAAGGATAGACACGTATATAAAAGATGAGGTTGTAGACAAGATTCAGGCAGACACGTGAGTTTAGGGAACAGAACTGTTCTGTTGATATTATATTGGGGCATGACTTGAAATGTTAAAGGAACAGGATGTGACAGAGAATTTCATATTACAAAGTGATGGAAAACCACTTTAAAGGAGACCATATGTATATAGTACTTTTCTGAATGTGAAAGAGACTGAGTTTTCTTAATTACAGGATAGTAGTGGGTCTGTTAAGAGTCAAAGGGCAAGCCAAGGCATTTCTAAGAGACAAAGTGTACGGACCCGATGGGCTCTCTTATGGAGGCGCGGGGTCTATGTCAACTGCTGATGGTTCTGCCAACTTATTTAGAGCAACTTTGAGTGGAGTGGGAGGAAGGCGTGCTATTCCACACAGGGGTACATGACCTGGGGCTACATGATCGCCAGGTGACATGGAGCAGACTTGTTGGCTTCTGTAATAGAGACATGAGGAATGCCATGAGAACATGGATGCCCTTTGCTTGGCACCAAATCCCTGCAGTCTGAAGAGCTCAGCACGCCACGTCTGCCTCTAGGGCAACACTCAAGCCAGTACAGTGTCCAGACATCTCTGAAGAGTGAGCTTAGCTACATTCCTTCAGCGGCTCTGTGTAACATTTAGTCTTCTTCATTTTAAGAGATTTCTTTCCTCTGTAATTAAAATCATTAAAAAGTTCAAGAAGGTAGCTGTTCTTGTTCTGTGGGCATAGGATTTCTGGTTTTGTAGCAGAAGACTTACTGTGTGGCCCTCAGCACAGCAAACAGCACAATCATTTCAGGGTTTGCCTCAACTCAGCTTGCTCTCCAAGACTCATAGGCATAACACAAAGGAGCCACATGGATGCCCACATACAGGGTCTCACACCAGGAGAGGGACACTGAGCTCAGGAGATGCATCATCTTATAGAAAATATAAGTTTCAGAAGGAAACATACTACAAACTTGCCTGCTGCAAATTAAGACTTGAAAGTACAGCCTGGGCATAAAGCAAAGGTGGTCATGAATATGGCATAGGACAGCCACTGTGTAGATGGGCAAGACACCCATGTAAGACTCTCCCACCCCCTTCTCTCATAGTCCCATTCTCTTACCTAATTCCCCTTCCTCTCCTGAAATCACTCCATCTCTGAGTTTTAGAACCTGAGAAGAACCCCAAATTCAGAAGTATGTCTGCTGTTTCAGGGACCCCCTAATAATGCTGTCATCCCATCTGGCTTCCTCCATGGGTACCTAGGAGGGAAACTTGTTACCACCTCAGGCCAGCCTTCCACTCCTGCCCCCAAGAGGCCTGCCCTCCACAGGTTTCTGCTTTGGAAGACTGCTCTCTGTTGGTTTCCTGAGGCCCCACTAAGTGCTTAGAGATATACCAACTTCCAGCAACCTCTAGGTTGGCATCCTAAGGCTTGCCAAGTGTATGCTGTCACCAAAAGTTCAGACTTTCTACTTTCCTGTTTGTCACTGATGAACTTCTATTTACCTGTTTTTCAGTATAGCAAATAAAAGTCCTTGTGTGTTCTCCCACTGCCCCCTTCATTCTTGGAGGAGGGGCAAGACAAGGACTCAAGAGTATCAACTACCTTATTGCGGTATTAAAAAGTATGCTTATGGGCCATGGGTGTTGCTCACTAGTAAAGGAGCTTGCTGTCAAACATGATGAATTTGATTCCTGGGACCCACATTGTGGAAAGAGAGAACTGACTCCTAAAAGGCTTCTCACCTCTACACACATACGTACATACACACATACGTACATACACACATACATACATACACACACATACATTATATTTTATACATTACATATGTATACAAATAAATGCATTATACATAACATGTATACACATATTAAAATTAGACCAACAGCAACAACAACAACAAAACCCACTGCAAACCATTGGTCAGGGGTGTCCTGGAGAACCTAAAACACTCCTGGCTGTTGTCATTGTTCTTGGTTTCCCACCAGGACTTAAGGATAAAGACCTATCACTGAAGACATGCACTACGATCAAAGGTCATGACAAATCAAGCTGCTACTGGAAGGCTTTCTCTCTCCTGACTTGCTCTCATAGCGCAAGAATCTACGCAGGATAGCCACAGAGAAAAGTGATCAACTGACTTGCCCAGCTATGGACCCTGTGAGCTACGATAACATCTGATGAGATACGCCCATGGGTACATTAGTGACACAATGATTTGTGGGTAACAAACTCCTTTCTGGCTGGATTTAAGGCTCTGTCTATAGGTGTTGTAGAAGGCATTGACTACTACTGTAAACATAGCAAGGAACCCATAGCTGTGGGTCTTATAGTACCCAGAGGTAAACCTACTATTGTTGTTCTGCTAAATTTGCTAAATGGACATAGTATCGGATTCCTCTAAATCCATAACTCTATAGACTGATGCAGCTCTCAGACCCCATCACAGAGGTTTCTTTGAGCAGTAGATAGTAGTTCACGAAGAAACTCATAACTGATCCGAGGACAGAGAACAAGCACCTGCAGGATGCTTGTCCGTATATGGGGCATCTATACCACATCCCCTCCCCTAAAGGCTCGGCCTTGAAGTAGAGGGCAAAAGACTGTAAGAACCAGGAGTTGGAGAAGGTAGGGGCTAGTGTCTTCTGAGTGTATCCACTACAGTTATAAATTCACAGCAAGTATTGCCTGCTACATGAACTCTAACCTCTAACCACCGCAATGCAGCAAAGCACTCCCCAACACACAAGAAAGACGAGAGACAGACAGAGACAGAGACAAAGAGACAGAGACAGAAAGACAGACACAGACACAGAGACACAGAGCAGAGAATAAATAAATATAACAAACAATTCAAGCCATTTGACTTCCGGTTTTCCAACTTTACAGTGATAATGTTAAGAAAGTGATGTTAGAAACCAGACTTCAAATTTTAGATGTTGTTCCCTAAGCTGGTAATGTGTAGTAAAATATTCTTCTGGTATTCCCAAGACAGGCCAGTGTAAGCACTGTAGCCTCATTTGCTGTACAGTCGGCTAAGCACAATGCTCAGTAGGCTATGCATTTACAAATGACCATATTTGCAACCTAAGATGAATTTATGGGATATAGCACCAGCATAAATGAAGGAAACTTTAAAGTTATTTATGGGAATTTAAGTAACTGAACATCAAAGGCTGTTGTGCTGAATTTTTAAGTAAAACAAGATGTGTAAGTTAAACTTAGAAACAAGAAAATCAACTTAATTTATAATTCTTATAGCTGGGATGTCAATTTTAAAAGATTACTTTCTGAATCACTCGAGTTTCACTTTAATAATAAAAAAAAAAATCATTAAATGGAGCTGAGACAGTGGTGGCTCAGCAGATACGACCGTAACCGCTGGGCCTCACAACCCAAGTCCAGTGCCTGGACCCACACGGTAGAATGAGAGAACCACCTCCCAGCAGCTCTCCGCTGACCTCCAGTGCACACAGGCACTGTAACAGGCATGTGGATAAAATGGCAATGAAAGTTGTTAAATGAGTTTGGGCTGGGAATTAAGACAGAATTTCCAACGAGTCCTGAAATGGCTGTAAACAGAGGTTTGCCATGCTCTATTTAGACTATAAGATGGCATTCTCAGCATTGACACTAACAACATAAGAACACTGATCACTGCCAAGAAAGGGGGAATGTGTTGTATGATCTATAACATCAAATATTCAGCTACAACTTAATTCTCTATGTGAGGAATGAGCAAGCACACCCACCTTGTTAGTATGCAAATCTGCTTTCAACTTTAATAAATAAAAGTATATATACCAAAGGCTTTTTTAAAAAACAAATTTGTTTTGGGGGGTGTATTTTGTTTTTCTTTGTTTGTCTGTTCTTTGAGATAGAATCCCACTATGTAGCCCTGGCTGGCCTAGAACTTGGTATATAGGCCAGGTTGGCCTTAAACTCATAGAGATCCACTTACCTCTGCCTCCTAAGTGCTTGGGTTAAGGCACCACAGCTGCATTAAATAAATTTACTTTTTCCAATAAAATATACACACATATATACATATATACACATATATACACATATATACATATATACACATATATGTGTATATGTATTATACATTATACATCCACATTATACATAATATACATTAAATATATATACATTTTACATACATATACATTTTCATACATATACATTTTACATAATTACACACACACACATGCATATGTATATATCCAGAGTTGCATACACGTTTTTCACACAAATAGAAATGGAACAACTGAAGAAGCTGGGCGTCTCTGGCTGGATGCAGCGCAGTAGGTAGAGTTCTTGTCTAGCATAGACGAAGATAAAGACCTGGCTTTCAGCACAACATAAAATCAACAGTAATTCTAGCACTTGGAAATAAGAAACAGAAAGATAGAGTTCAGAAGTTCAAAGTCATACTTGGCTAAACAATGACTTCAAGAGTTCAAAATCAGCCTGAGATACAAGAAACCCTGTCTTTAAAATAAAAGTCTTCATCTATATAGTTGATATTTCAGTTCAATGGTTTAAAACAAACACACAATCTAATTGGGTACTTAAAACTATGACACAATCTCAGTGGAAGAAGCCAGTCTTTTTTTTATTTTATTTTATTTTTATACTTTATTTACATTTCAAATGTTTCCCCTTTTCCAGGTCTCCCCTTTGGAAACCCCCTATCCCATCCCCCTCACCCTGCCTCTATGAGGGTATTCCCCCACCCACCCACCCACTCCCATTTTCCCTCCCTGGCATTCCCCTCTACTGGGGCATCTAACACTCTCAGACCCAAAGGGCCTCTCCTCCCACTGATGGTCAACAAGGCCCTCCTCTGCCACATATTGGTCAGCACCATGGGTCCCTCCATGTGTATTCTTTGGTTGGTGGTTCAGTCTCTGGGAGCACCAGGGGGCCTGACCAGTTGATACTGTTGCTCCATCCCCAGGAGGCTGCAAACTCCCTCAGTTCCTTCAGTTCCTTCTCCAACTCCTCCACCTGGGACCCCACACTCAGTCCAACAGTTGCTGTGAATTGAATAATGGGTGTTCCGAACTTTTGGGCTAATATCTGCTTATCAGTGAGTACATACCATGTTTGTTCTTTTGTGACTGAGTTACCTCACTCAGGATGATATTTTCAAGTTCCATCCATTTGCCTGCAAATTTCATTAAGTCATTGTTTTTAATAGCTGAGTAGTATTCCATTGTGTAAATGTACCACACTTTCTGTATCCATTCCTCTGTTGAGGGACATCTGGGTTGTTTCCAGCTTCTGGCTATTATAAATATGGCTGCTATGAACATAGTGGAGTATGTGTCCTTATTACATGTTGGAGCATCTTCTGAGTACATGCCCAGGAGTGGTATAGCTGGGTCCTCAGGTAGGATTATATCCAATTTTCTGAGGGTTCACCAAACTGATTTCCAGAGTGGTTGTACCAGCTTGCAATCCCACCAGCAATGGAGGAGTGTTCCTCTTTCTCCACATCCTCACCAGCATCTGCTGTCACCTGAGTTTTTGATCTTAGCCATTCTGACTGGTGAGAGGTGGAATCTCAGGATTGTTTTGATTTGCATTTCCCTGATGACTAACAATGTTGAACATTTCTTTAGGTGCTTCTCAGTCCTTCGAGTTTCCTCAGTTGAGAATTCTCTGTTTAGCTCTGTTCCCCATTTTTTGATATCGTTATTTAGATCTCTGGAGTCTAACTTCTTGAGTTCTTTGTACATATTGGATATTAACCCTCTATTGGACATAGGATTGGTAAAGATCTTTTCCCAATCTGTTGGTTGCTGTTTTGTCCTATTGACAGTGTTCTTTGCCTTACAGAAGCTTTGCAATTTCATGAGATCCCATTTGTCGATTCTTGATCTTAAAGCATAAGCCATTGGCGTTCTGTTCAGGAACTTTTCCCCTGTGCTCATGTGTTCGAGACTTTTCCCCACTTTCTCTTCTATTAGATTCAGTATATCTGGTTTTATGTGGAGGTCCTTGATTCACTTGAACTTGAGCTTTGTACAGGGAGATAGGAATGGAACAATTTACTTTCTTCTACATGTTGACCTCCAGTTGAGCCAGCACCATTTGTTTCCACTGGATGGTTTTAGCTCCTTTGTCAAAGATCAAGTGATCGTAGGTGTGTGGGTTCATTTCTGGGTCTTCAAGTCAATTCCATTGATCTACCTGCCTGCCACTATACCAATACCATGCAGTTTTTATCGCTACTGCTCTGTAATACAGCTTGAGGTCAGGGATGCTGATTCCCCCAGAAGTTCTTTTGCTGTTGAGAATAGCTTTTGCTGTCCTGGGTTTTTTGTTATTCCAAATGAGTTTGAGAATTGCTCTTTCTAAGTCTATGAAGAATTGAGTTGGAATTTTGATGGGGATTGCATTGAATCTGTAGATTGCTTTCGGCAAGATGGCCATTTTTACTATATCAATCCTTCCAATCCATGAGCATGGCAGATCTTTCCACCTTCTGAGGTCTTCTTC
>JAPYYD010006771.1:0-10856 GCA_028551405.1 Uromys caudimaculatus
CACCCTTCCCACCTGCACCCTTCCCACCTGCACCTTCCCACCTGCTCCCCTTCCCACCTGCTCCCCTTCCCACCTGCATCCTTCCCACCTGCACCTTTCCCACCTGCACCGTTCCCACCTGCTCCCCTTCCCACCTGCACCCTTCCCACCTGCTCCCCTTCTGGCATTCCTTCTCTCCTATTATCTCCCCACATACATCCTTGCTACCTGTCCTGCGGATTCTCCATCAATCATGATACCTTTAGCAGATCTGCAGCCCTAAATCCTTGTTTCCAATCAGCCTGATTGGCCAGTTTTCTGCTTATTTGTAATTTTTCAGGCTCAGAAGTATCTTCAAAGTGGACAAAGTTCATCAAAAATCTGGGTACAGGTTGGTGTTCACCTCTCACATGGATTTTGTATGGTGACCAAAGGTACACTGGGTAGGGGACTTTGGAGACATGGGCAGCACTACCTTCCTGGGAAAGAATGAAAGAGAAGGCTTTGACAGCGATGGTTCAAGTGATGCTGAGATTGATGAGTTCTTCTTTTGATATTTATTTATGTTTATGTATATGAGTGATCTGTCTTTACACACACACACAGAAGAGAGAATCAGATCTCATTACAGATGGTTGTGAACCACCATGTGATTGCTGGGGATTAAAATCAGAACCTCTGGAAGAGTAGCCAGTACTCTTAACCACTGAGCCATCTCTCCAGCCCTGTGGCTTTGAGAACTTGTAATCTGGCCTGGTGGTGAGTCCCCTGCACAGCTCAAGCAAACAGTAACTATTTCATCTGTATGCCTCATCTGACTGCCTTATCTGCACATTTTCACCAGCATTAACTCTCAACTTGATACAGCCTAGAGTCACCTCACAAAAGGAGTCTATTTGAATAATTGTATTTATTAGGTTCATCTATGGGCATGTCTGGGAGGGATTGTCTTAATTATTAACTGATGCATAAGGCCTCAGCCTGCTGTGGGAAGTACTATCCCTAGGCAGATATTTGTGGGCTATATAAGAAAGCTAACAAATGATCTGGAGAGATGGCTCAGTATTATTTAAGAGCTCTTGCCAGTCATCCAGAGGTCCTGGGTTTTGTTTTCTAGTACCCACATGGTGGCTATAACTCCAGTTTCAGGGACTCCAATAACCTCTTCAGGACCCCACAGGAACACATGTGGCATGCATACGAGGCCAAACACTTATACACACAAATTTAAAGAAAAGAAGAAAGCTATACACTATAACCCTAAGGTGAGTAAGCCCGAGAGCAAAGCAAAAAATGATTTCTGTACCAGGTTCCTGCTTGAGTTTCCACCTGACTTTCCTCAGTGTTGGATTGTAATCTGGAAGCGTAAGCCAAAAAACAAAAAAACCAAAACAACAACAAAAAAATCTTTCCTCCCAAATTGCTTCTGGTCAGCGCTGTATCACAGCAACCAAAAGGAAACTAAGAACCCTCAGCTAAGCATGTCTCCCGATCAGGGTCTGCCTTATACAAGCTCTTCACTTGTGCTTTCATACCTCACCTGAGTGGCTGCTCCCTCCCTGTAGGTCCAGGAATCTATCAACCTTCATGCTCAGAAATCAGGGAAGGATATATTCATCCACATCAAAATGAACTGTGCAGAGGCAATCTCATGGTTCTGAGACACATGCAGGCTAAGCAGCCAGATTGAGCCTGCCCTGGTAAGCCAGGCTCTGGAATTCACACCGGATCCTTGTTTGGTCACCAGACTCCTCCAGAGCTAAACATGTTCACTAATGTCTGTGCAGTGACCAAGAAGAAAGCAAAAGTAGCCACCTTTTCCCAGGCAGGGAGAGCAGAGCTAGGGATTTGGAGGCAGAGTCCACTTTCTGTCCAGCCTAGGCAATAATCAAAAGGCAGGAGATTCTGTCCTCATCTTGAGGGCCTGCCAGAGTCAAGTGAGATAGCAGGCTGCCCATAGAAAGCACGCAGATGGTCACTGACATAATGACACGAAGCTAATGATTGCAAACAAAATTATGCTGTATAGGCTATACCCATCATAGGATGTCTTCCATGTCAGTAATACTGTGTGTCCTGATCCATGTCAGTGCTGGGGACCACTATGCGGCCACATGTATATATTGCTCTTTCTTTGTTCCATGTCCTGGTGTGGACTGTCCCTGACTCCTTCTGGGAATCCCAGCTACCCTAGCTCCTCCCAGGACCTTCTCTCTTTCCCCTCTCTTATTGTCTGGGTAGACATCTGGCTTTGCTCAGGCTCTGGACCCATGTCTACCTCTTCCTAGGAGAAAACTGTGGCCTCCATTGGATCCTTCCCATTCTTTTTGGTTCCTAGATGCCAGAGATAGTTTTCCAAGAGGCAAGTATCTCCAGCTAGCAGAGCTAGGCGACAAAGCTGGGAAGAGGCTTGGTTGTGCTTCCACAGACCAGTCTATGTCCTCTTCCTTCATAAGCCCATCTCAGCTACACCAGCCACAGCCTAGCTCATACATATTGATGATGCCCCCTCGGTGTGGAGCCAGCTCCTGGCCTCATGGTCCTACTGACTGCTGCAGAGCGCCCTGCTCCAAGATCGATCGGGCTTTGTTGAGTGTCAGGCCACGCTGCGGCGACAGATGGATGCCCACTTCAAACCTCCATGCACAGAGACTGCACAAAGGAGCCAGGGATGTTTTTAATATCACACACTCGCCTCGGGCAAGTTTTCAATCTCCGTCTACCAGGGGCTCGGGCTTTTTATCAGGCAAACGCCTTAAGCACTTTGTCAACTTGGACATCTGGCCACTCAGTTAAAAAAATGTTCCTTTGCTAAAATATTTAGTGGTGTGGCAGGGACCTAGCTGGAGACTCCTACTGCAACATAGACATTCACACCAAGTGAAAAGCAAGTATCTCCTAGCAACTGGGGTCCCCAGACTGGGTGGGATCCACTATGATAACCAAGCCCTGGACTGGGTAGGAGACTGTTCTTATCTGTCTGTCAGGATCTGTTGCATCTTAGGGCAGGATGGATGGTCTTCTGTGACTTTTTTCTAATTCAGCGTGTAGCAAATAATCTTGGGAGAATCTGTGAGCTCTAGAGACACAACTAGAAAGAGGCTAAAACAAGTGCTGGGCACACCCAGCCCCATCCCTCAGTGCACTTAGCAGGGCACAGGCCTCCACAGGAACAGCTAGCTCAGATGCAGACCAGCTAATGCCCTGCACTGACAAGCCACTTTGCACGGTGGACTACTCAGCCATGAAAAGCTGATAGCACCGACTTCCTGCAGCAGAGAGCAGACTTGAGATGTGCTGGGAGGAGAAGCCAGACACAAAGACCTATGTTCTTAGTTTTTCCGTTTCTATGAAGTGCAGAGAATGGGTGACCCCACAGGGACCAAGGATGGCCACCAGAGGCCACCAGGGACTGCCAGGATGGTAAAGGGAGCATGGGAGTGCTTGGTATTGAGTAGTGGATATTTGGAGTAAGGTGAAAAAAATCTAGTAACAGGGGTACCAGTTGCATGATTATAATTCATTCAGTGCATCTGAAATGAGGCTTAACCACACGCTGTTACACATAAAACAAACACACACGCTACACATGACACATACACATACACACAGACCACACACTACATACACACACATACACACACACTCCACACATGTCACACACACATACACACAGATCACACACACACAGAGACCACATACATACAGACCACACACACACACAAACACAGAGACCACATACACACACAGACTACACACACACACACACACACAGACCACATACACACACAGACCACATACACACAAACCACACCACACACACACACCACATACACACACACACCACATACACACAGACCACACCACACACACACACCACATACACACAGACCACATACCACACCAACACACACAGACCACACACCACACACACACACACACAGATCACACACCATACACACACACATACCACATACCACACACACACAGACCACACACCATACACACACAGACCACACCACAGACACACACACACACACACACACACACACACACACACACACACACCACATACAAATAAAAAACAAAAACAAAACCAGCTGGGCATGGTGGCACATGCCTTTATTTTTTTAATTATATATTTTCATTTTACATGCATTGGTATTTTGCCTACATGTATGTTTATGTGAGGGTGTCAGATCCCCTGGGACTGGACTTAGAACAGTTGTGAGCTGCCATGTGGGTGCTGGGAATTGAACTCGGGTCTTTTGGTTAAGAACAGCCAGTGCTCTTAACCACTGAGCCATCTCTCCAGCCATCTCACCATATGATGATATGTATATGGTGAGTTATACCACAGCCAGAGCTATGTAAACAGACCTTTTTCAAAAATCCAAACAGGGCTGCAGAAATGGCTCTGTGTTCAGAGCACTTGTTGTTCTTGCAGAGGACCAAGGTTCAGTTCCCAGCATCCACAGCTTACAACCATCTATGATTCCAGTTGAAGGTGATCAGACATCCTCATCATGGTGTGCATATACACATGCAGGCAAACATGCAGACATCTAAAATGAAACCCTTTAAAAATTAGGAAGAGCCGGGCAGTGGTGGTGCACGCCTTTAATTCCAGCACTTGGGAGGCAGAGGCAGGTGGATTTCTGAGTTCGAGGCCAGCCTGGTCTACAGAGTGAGTTCCAGGACAGCCAGGGCTACACAGAGAAACCCTGTCTCAAAAAACAAAAACAAAAACAAAAACAAAAACAAAAACAAAAAACAAAAATTTAGGAAAAAGGGAAGAGAAGAAGAAGTATTGCAATTATATTATAATCTAAGAAAAATTCAAAACAATCTAATATTGTAAAGTAATTTCAAAGTAGAAATGATAGGATATTGACTATAGCAGCTGCAACTTACCAGAGGGCACTGACCCATGTCCCATAGAGGGCGTACCCTGATCACACCCTAGTAGAATCAAGAAGTTACCCAGGCAAGGGAACAGAATGTGAGAGGGGCTGAGTCAGCACCTGTCCTGGCTGGTTTTGTGTCAACTTAACACAAGCTGGAGTCATCACAGAGAAAGGAGCTTCAGTTGAGAAAATGCCCCCATGAGATCCAGCTGTAAGGCATTTTCTCAATTAGTGATCAAGGGGGAGGGCCCCTTGTGGGTGGTGCCATTCCTGGGCTGGTAGTCTTGGATTCTATAAGAAAGCAAGCTGAACAAGCCAGAGGGAACAAGCCAGTAAGTAGCATCCCTCCATGGCCTCTGCATCAGCTTCTGCTTCCTGACCTGCTTGAGTTTCAGTCCTGACTTCCTTTAGTGATGAACAGCAATGTGGGAAGAATAAACTGAATAAACTCTTTCCTTCCCAATTTGCTTCTTGGTCGTGATGTTTGTGCAGGAATAGAAACCCTAAGACAGCACCTCAGGGCTGAGGGAAGAAGAGGACATTTCAGCGGACACAGGAAGCTGGAGGAGGGTGGTGAAGGAGCCCTGGCCAGAGTGGAGGTCAGAGAAGGGACATCGAGGACATGGATTGGAGTCTGGGTTTTGCCCAGTAGGGCACTGATATAGAGGAAAAGGGGAAACTGAGGCAGCTGGCATCACCAGAAACCCAGTCTGTAAGCATATCCCAGGAGGCAGCTCTACTAACAGATGCCTGCTGCAAACTCACACAGAGACATGTATATTCATCTGCTTACTGGGATCCTACTCACTTCCCCAACAGGACACCTGCCTGTCTCAACCTACCCAAACTGCATAGGAATTCCTGTGTCCCTAAGCTGGGCATGGTACAGACTCAGCACCTCGGACAGCACCAGGAGCAGTGGGGAACCATGCTGTTTACCGCTCTGGGATGCCAAAGGGACAAAAGCAGGCAGGGTCAAACCACCTGGGCTGGCACCTGGACCCTGAAGCTGCAGCCCTTAGCCTCCTTGGCTTATCAGGACCGGCTCATGTTGGTCCCAGTCTTCTCTCTCTAGTCCCACTCTAGAGCTGCAGTTACTGCTCCTCTTACTGCCTCTGAGATGGCTTACTGTAGTCCTGCTGGGGATCTGGATTCAAACTTGGACCCCAGTCCTTGTTTGCATCTCAGAAGTTGCAGACTCGGCCAGGGGCCTGCCTCATCTGAGCTTTAGCCTCCCCATCAGGAACTGGGTCCTGAACAGACAGCATCCATCCTGCTGCAGGAGCTGGTCCCACTCAGTGCAACTTCTTCAAAAGGAGCATTTGTTCTTCTTTCAAGGAGACGGGGCTGCTCTCTCCCTGCTCCTCAAATGAGCTTTCATGTCCCAGCAAAGGCTCGGTGACATGAAACACTCCTGCCTAGAGCCTGCCAATTATGTCCTGTCCTGAGACACAGCGGTGCCCTCTCTGGTGGCTGCTGTGTTTCGAAACAGCGATATGCTGTCCACAATGTTCCCTCCATTTGAGAGAATCCTGAGCCCGTCACCCCCACTTTGGTGGCTCTTTGTGTCACCTGCCTACATCTGGTCCCTGGGGACCCCAGTGGGTCTGGGCCCACAGCCTCTCCCCCATAGCACTGGGACCAGAGCCACGGGTCCAATTCTGCTGTTGCCTTGCCTTTAGATGTTCAGCAACATGAATATTCTTATTTTTTATTTAAAACTAATTTGGAGTCCTCACTCTCCAAGGGGCTTCTAATCACCAAAAAGTGCCTACGGCAAAAACTGATTGACAGGCCAACGTGGGCACTTCTGAGGGACAAATTGGCCATTGGCAGCGCCACCTACAAAGAGAGATGCTAAGTGCTTGTTATTTATGAGCTATTAGGAAAATGCTCTCCACAGCTGCTTCCCACATGGGCAAAACACCTGTCAGACATCAGCAAACCATGAAAAGACTCTCAACCCATAGTTACTTTGTTTAGGAAGTCATTAAAATTAAATGTCAGCTAAAACTTAGGAAAACATTTATTCTTCAAAACCCCCTTTGAATCCCGCCCGCAAGCAAACAGTCGCCGACCCCTATCTTTGTGCGATGAAGGCACAAGGATTTGTGAATAGCAAGACAAGGCTATGAGAGGAATCCAGAGCCTCCTGGGGCAAGAACTAGTGGGCCACACATGTGGTACGGACATGGAAATATGACCATTGCCTCCCGGAGCCACTGCTGTGGGCAGGACCACAGATACAATGATTATGGAGATACTCAAGAGTATTGGATAAAGAATCCAATGGTCAGCTCTAGAGAACATCTAATCCCCCAGGGCTGGGCAAAGGCTGTCCCCAGTGGTCCTGTCCTCGCTAACATGAGCAGATCAGTTCTCCATCCACCAGGAGGCAGCTGTAGCCCCTCCATCTCTGTAAGAGTGCAAAACGCTGCCAATTAAGACCAATTCCAAAGATTCCTCATGACAGACAGGCCCAGGGTAAGGTCAGGAGGATAAGCAGAGGAGCTAATTAAGGAGGCAGAGGGTCCCTTTGCTGGAAGATTGATGCAAGTGTCCATCTGTCTCCCGAGAACAAATGGGCTAGAGACACTGGCCCAAGGAGCTCGCTGCCTGCAATCTACTCAGTATGGACAGAATATTGGATTTGAGGACCGAGAGCCTTCATTATGAGCAAACCTCAATGGACATGAATGGAGTGGGGGATGCTACATCCCTGCCTGCTGCAGTCCCAAGCTCTGTCTTCACAGAGTACAAAAGGAATATATCCCACCTGACCCAGACAGCCGGGGACACTAGAGTTTGGGGGGTTTGTCCCTAAGTTCCCACATCAGCTTGGCTGGAAGAACTGAGATTTGTTCAGGGAACAAGGAGTCAGGCCTATGCTAGGTCAGCTGAGTGATAATGGCAGCCTAGGCTCTAATCTCAAAGACTTGGAAGGTTGGGCTGCTGGTTACAAAAACCCTGACTGAAGTCAGAACCAGAGACTGAGGCTGCTACCAGCTGGGAGTGCCCAAAGGGGGAGTCTTAATTCTATTTATGGAATAGACACATGGGTCTTAATCAGGTGACCAGAAGTCTGGAAAATCCCAGGATGGCCCTGCCATGTACAACCAGAGCTGGGGTGTGAGCTGGTCTGTATGGACAGTGCTGCTAGCTCTTCAGTCAGATACAAGGATCTCCTATGCAGGGCAAGATTCAGTCTTGCTCTTCTCGATGAGCCCAGGGAAATATTAGGATCTGTTTCCATTCTGCATCTGGCACAAAGAAGGTGGGAGCATGGGAACCACTCACGGGTTTGGAGGACGGTAATGAATGTTAAATGCATTAAACAATTTAATTGGACAGGTTATAATTTATGTCAAATATCTTGCATGCTTAGTGGTGTCTCTACCAGCATGACCTTGACACAGCCTCTCTCAGCTGAAGGCTTTTTCCTGAAGTTGTTATGAGGTCTGGCTGCCTACTCTGCTAAGATAGAGCACAGCTTTGAGATAAGGCAAGCTACGAGCATTGGTTAAATTCCTTCCAAGCCACAACTGTGAGCAGGCTAAGCCACGGAGCAGCAGGGGCTCTTGATGATGGCCACTGGACCAGACTGAAGGCTCAAGCAATACTGCCTAGGATACACACTGAGTTCTCTGGCCACCAAAGTCCCCTGGAAATGCTCACCCCTGTAGAGCAGTCTCCTGTCCTTCCTCAGCTTGTCACTGTCAGACACCCTCTTCCCAGCTCCTTACCTAGTCCTGCACTCTCCTTACCTTTTGTAGCCTGTGATCTTGGATCTGAATCCCAGCATCTGGTCTGGTACCAGGATGCTGGTCCTGGCCCTTCCTTTCCTGTGGGCTCCCCCTCCCCAATCTATAGTGGCAGTGGCTACCTAAGAAACAACCCAATATCTCAATATCAATCTCAATATCCACATGCCTGCTCACAACCATCTGTAACTCTAGTCCCAGATGATTTGAAACCCTCCTTTGACCTCTATGGGCACTGAATGCATGTGGTTCACAAACACACTAATATACATAAAAATAAGTAAAAATTTCAAAAATTGTATTGTTTTAGTCAGGCAGTGGTGGTGCATGCCTTTAATCCCAGTACTCAGGAGGCAAAGGCAGGCAGATCTCTACAGAGGTCCAGGACAGTCAGGGCTGCAGAGAGAAACTCTATCTAAAAAAGTGTTTTAACCATTTTTAAAATTATGTTGAAAACATATTTTGTTTTTGTTTTTGTTTTTCGAGACAGGGTTTCTCTCTGTAGCCCTGGCTGTCCTGGAACTCACTCTGTAGACCAGGCTGGCCTTGAACTCAGAAATCCATCTGCCTCTGCCTCCCAAGTGCTGGGATTAAAGGCGTGCGCCACCACTGCACCACTGAAAACATAATTTTTAATGTTTTATGTTTTTAACATAATTTTTAACATAGCAGGTTTTGTAGCAGCTTAACACACATGCATTTTCCATTCTAAATTATATTTTTAAATTATGTTTAAAAAAAGAAAAGAAAGCAAACAACAACCAAATACTTGTGTTCTCTAAGGCAGAAGCTCAGGGCTGAGCCAGCTTTTCCAGGTGGATCCTGCGAGAGTCTTGTCACACCTGGGTCCCAATGCTAAGTATCCCAGGAACACGCAGGGCAGGGAAGCTGCAGAGGCCTTGGTCTAGCTGCTGAAGCCACCAGAAGCAGCGGGAGTGAAAAATGTCCAGTCATATTTTCAATGCCCACAGTGTCTTACACATGCTCTCCTATGCACACTCTCCCATACACACTCTCCCACTCACATTCTCCCATGCACACTCTCCCACTCCCACTCTCCCATGCACACTCTCCCATGCACACTCTCCTTTGCACACTCCCCCATGCACACTCCCCCATGCACACTCTCCCATGCACACTCTCCTTTGCACACTCTCCCATGCACACTCTCCTTTGCACACTCTCCCATGCATACTCCCCCATGCACTCTCCCATGGATACTCCCCCATGCACTCTCCCATGCACACTCTCCCATGCACATTCTCCCATGCACACTCTCCCATGCACACTCTCCCATGCACACTCTCCTATGCACACTCTCCTATGCACACTCTCCCATGCACACTCTCCTTTGCACACTCTCCTATGCACACTCCCCCATGCATACTCCCCCATGCAATTCTGCCATGCACACTCTCCCATGCACACTCTCCCATGCACACTCCCCCATGCACACTCTCCCATACATACACCTATACAAACTCTCCCACACACACTCTCCTACCCATATTCTCCCATGCACACTCTCCCATGCACACTCTCCTATACACACTCTCCCATGCACACTCCCCCATGCACTCTCCCATGCACACTCTCCTATACACACTATCCTATGCACACTCTCCCATGCACACTCTCCCATGCACACTCTCCCATGCACACTCTCCCATGCACACTCTCCCTTGCACACTCTCCCATGCATACTCTCCCATGCACACTCTCCCAAACACACTCTCCCAAGCACACTCTCCTATGCACACTCTCCTTTGCACACTCTCCCATGCATACTCTCCTTTGCACACTCTCCCATGCACACTCTCCCATGCACACTCTCCCATGCACACTCTCCCATGGACACTCTCCTATACACACTCCCCCATGCACACTCCCCCATGAACACTCTCATATGCACACTCTCCCATGCACACTCTCCTATGCACACTCCCCCATGCACATTCTCCCATGCACACTCTCCCATGCACACTCTCCCATACACACTCTCCCATACACACTCTCCTATGCACACTCTCCTTTGCACACTCTCCTTTGCACACTCTCCTATGCACACTCCCCCCATGAACACTCTCTCATGCATACTCCCCCATGCACACTCTCCCATGCACACTGCCCTATGTACACTGCCCTATGCACACTCTCCCATGCACTCTCCCATGCACACTCTCCTATACACACTCTCCCATGCACACTC
>JAPYYD010006772.1:0-10855 GCA_028551405.1 Uromys caudimaculatus
AAGACACATGCTCCACTATGTTCATAGCCGCCATATTTATAATAGCCAGAAGCTGGAAACAACCCAGATGTCCCTCATCAGAGGAATGGATACTGAAAATGTGGTACATCTACACAATGGAGTACTACTCAGCTATTAAAAACAATGACTTCATGAAATTTGCAGGCAAATGGATGGAACTTGAAAATATCATCCTGTAACTCAGTCACAAAAGAAGGAACATGGTATGTACTCACTGATAAGCGGATATTAGCCCAAAAGTTCAGAATGCCCAAGTTTCACTTAACAGTAACCGCTGGACTGAGAGTGAGGTCCCAGATGGAGGAGTTGGAGGAAGGTCTGAAGAAGCTGAGGGAATTTGCAACCCCATGGAGGGAGCAAAAGCATCAATGGGCCCGACCCTCCCGCCACCCCCCACGTCGTCCTGGAGTTTGGACCACCAACCAAAGAATACACATCTATGGACCCATGGTTTGGACCACATATGTGGCAGAGGATGACCTCGATGGACATCAGGGAGAGAGGAGAGGCCCTTGGGCCTGAGGATGTTAGAAGCCCCAGTAAAGGGGAATGTCAACGCGGAAATACGGCGATGGGTGGGCAGGTGGGTGGGAGGAGGAATTCCCTCACAGAGGCAGGGATGGGGAGGGGATAGGGGGTTTCCAAAAAGGAGACCCAGAAAAGGGGAAACATTGGAAATGTAAATAAAGTATCAAAAAAAAAGTTCATAAAAAAAAAAAAACCTTTGTTGTCAGGCAAGAGATTTTTGTTAAATCTTTTTTGTTGGCCAAAGAAGTCACATGGAAATTTCCAAACAATTCAGACTGATACCAAGACTTTTGATTTCTACAACCCTATAATGGCATCTTTCTGCTGATGATAGTATTTACCTATGTTACCCAACACAGAGAACTCAAGCTGATGCCAGATAGAAGCTTCATCCTTACTGATTAACAGTCATTGTGTGGGAAATGTGTTGCATGCTATTGAAGGAAATATGTATTCATCAATATCTCCCAGATATTAATCCTGGAACCTTCAACAGCAACCTACCTGGAATATATTTTGGTCCCAAAGTGGCACAAATATGGGAGTGACTTAAAACTTTATACTTAGATTTAAGTTCTGTTACAGACAGAACCTACGCCCAACACTGCTAAAGTCATCAAGGAAGATTACAAAGGTCATAGACCTAAAGGAAAATCTACTAATATTATTCTGCTAAAGGAACATAGCAATAAAATGACTCCTAATGATATATCTTCAGTCACTCAATCAACTCATATCAGAAAATCTTGTGACAGATGCAAATTAACATGGAGCCCCCCCAACTAGACCACGTGCAGAGAGGGATAGGCTTTGTCTGTATTAAATGAAACTTCATTAAAGTCCTATCATTAAGTCTCAGGGATCTATGTGGAAGAGGAGCTATAAAGATTGGAAGAGCCATAGATGATAGAGAAATCCACGAAAACAGTATCTTATACATACACAAACAATTACACGGGGATTTTGACAGGAAGCACCAGACCTGCTAAGGTTCAAGGCAGATGGGCTTCAAGCACTGAGATGAAGAAGTGAATATGGATTCCTAGTCCCAACCAAGAAGTTATTTGTAGATTGAAAAGGGATCATCACCATTTTTCATTGGTGTGTCACTGGATATATCAACCATAGTCCGTGGCAACCCCCAAACCCAGAAGTGATTGGCCAATACAACACAAACTCATTGTTCTTTTTCATGGACCTTTTTGGTTGTTTTTTTTGTTTCAGTACCATTTGTTTTACTGTCTTTTGCTGGTTTGTTTTGATTTTCATCTCTATTGAGCAGGATTTGCTTTTATTGTTTTTGTTGTTTTAGAGAGAGAAAACATAATGTTGAGTGGGAAGGAAATGAGAAGAACTGGAAGAGAAGAAAAAAATATGAGCAGAATATATTGTTGCAAACCTTTAATTAATAATAAAACTCAAACAAATTAAAAAATAAAAATAAAATGCTATGTAACTTATTTCCAGAGACATATTTCCCAGATTAATGCTGGGTGACAGGAAAAGACCTGATCTTTCTTAGGAATAGACCACCATACACCACCCAAGTAGCACATTCTATGAGTGTTTGATACTTTAAAGTGTATTCTTTGTATCTCCCAGTAACGGGAATGTGAGTCATTGTTTCACCTGAAGTTTTATGCATTGGGTCAATAAACCATTCATAACAAAATCACTGATGTACAGTAAAGAAATAGCTTGAACTAGAGAATTCTGAGACCAATCTTAACAACTAAAAGGACATGAGTTCACTGTGTACTGCCACAGAGCTAGTTTCAACATCTAATAATTTGACAAGAAAAAAAATTCATTCACTCTCAGGTGTTTCTTTCTTTCTTTCTTTCTTTCTTTCTTTCTTTCTTTCTTTCTTTCTTTCTTTTCATAGTACATCATGGCATGAAATGTCTGCTACAAACAGCATAATGGATTCTCACAGGAGAATTCTAACAAGCCTAAGTGAGTTGGATCTACGGTAGACTATGTAATCTGATTGGATACATTAGTAGAACACAAACACTTCTTACCTGAATTGGATTGTTAATTTTCTAGGTTGGCTAGAGGAGTGTTTGCTGTGTGTTCACATACTTTGTGCTTCAGGAAAAATTAAATGAGCAAGCTTCATTTAAGTGCCATTAGCTAAAGGTCAGATGCCATGTGACATTCAAGAAGTGAATGTGTACATCATGGGTTTTACCAAGGATCTAGGACAAGGGCATTAGAATATTTGAATTCACATGAAGGAAAAATGAAAAGAACTAAAATAAGAGCTTTTTGTTGAACCAAAATTGTTCAAGACAAATTAGAAAACTCTCCAAAGAGTTTCCTGTAAGGAAATATATTCCCATATTTTACATCATCTCTGTGTTTCATTAGATGTTTATGAGGTTTAGAAGTGTTCAGTCTGCTGCTATTACACCACTACTCAGCATGTCTGGCCAGTGGTGGTCTGAGATAAATATCCCTTGTCCCACTGTCACTCCACACTGAAGCAGCTTGTTCATAGTATTGCTAAGTGACCCCTGTGTTGGGACCACATCCAACAGTAATTGCCTCAGGAGTTCTAATCGGAAGCCAACTATTAGTTTTCTCAACTTCTTTCTTGCCACTGCAGTAAGATATTCTACCATTTGATATGAAAGTTTAAAATTTCACATCACATCAGCAACTTGCCTAGTTTTTCCCAGTGACATCTGTGGTGCTGAAGATATTGAGGGTTCAGTTGTAATCTCTTTTGAGGCTTTGCTGCTCCTGTTCTGTAATGGTTCTTATTTACTCTAGTAATGCTTATTCCAGTTTGCTGTAAGCATCACCACCTAATCCATGCAAATTTAACTCTATTCTCAAACCTGTACAATAGCAGAAGCTCTCTTTCTGTCTCTCTCTCTGTCTCTGTCTCTGTCTCTCTCTCTCTCTCTCTCTCTCTCTCTCTCTCTCTCTCTCTCTTTCTCTCAGTGTTTTACTGCCTTCTCTCATCCACTGGAAAGTAGAAAAGCATTTAATAGCAGACAAGCCATAAACTTACAAATAAATACGTAAAAAGGCAACGAAGTCCTCCAAATTGCTGCTAATGAGGTTTACTAAGTGCTACAACATCCTGGAATCTTTCTCAAACTGGGGTTAACTGACAAACCTCAACACAACTTTTAAAGCTCTGGGCTGATTATGTTTACTTTGTTTTGTATATAAAATGAAGCCACTTATCTTGTAAACATTGGTAACGAGCTTACATAAGAAACAGGGTAAAGAGATTTCTGCTTTTTTGTAATGAACATGTTATTCAGAATACCCCTTTCTCACTAAAATAACCCAACCACCTATGAGGAACATTTCAAATATCTTCTTAAATAAACAGTACTGTGATGCGGTAGTAATGAATCACTAGGATTAAAAATTCAAGGACATTGTGGAATTTCTTGTTCAATCTCTTTTCACCTGAACGGCACTTGCTAATCCAAAAACAAAAAAACCAAAAAAACCAAAAAAACAACAAAACAAACAAACAAAAAAAAAACCCCTCAGATTTGTTTGGAGAAAAATGAGAGCAAGGAGAATTAAAATTAATCTTTAGGCTAGCAACAATGTGTTCCAATAAAAAAAATGAGTGAAGTTCCCAGGCTAAGCCCTTCCTCCTGGTACGATATTAGAAGCAATCTTAGCTTTTGCCTTGGATTTAAGTGTCCTGAATTTTTAGTAGCCTACGTTACCTGGCAAACACAAACACCTCTCCACCCCTTATAAACATTCTCCTTGTGGTTTAATGAATACTCTCTTCACACAGGATGACCTAATATGGAGCAATTGAAGCATGTCTATGGTGTCAGATCCTTCCATGTAGAGATAAGATGTTAAGAATGATTACTTTGATATAAAAGAAAATAAACCTAAACAATAGATGTGCAGAAAATTACACAGTAGAATTGTAGTAGTAATAATGAATCCCAAAGAAGATGGGAATATTATAGTAATCAAAATTAAGAAATCACTGAATGAGTTTAAAAACGTCTGTATAACTATACAGATAGGATTGGTGAGCAGCCAGCATAAATAAGCATAAAGAGGAAAAGTATATTGATCTACATAAATAGAATAAAGCTACTTTGAAATGTTGGCTATGATATGAATCTGAGTCCAAGAATGGAAAGAAGAAACAAGAATTAGCTGTTAGTTGAAGAATATAATGAAATATCCATAGTTACATATTTAAAATGAATCTCCAAATGAGTAGATAAAAACACTTTTTTTCATGTGAAGATACATCATAATCAAACATCAGAAACAAAATTTCAGCATCACATTTAAAACAATCTGAGAAAAAAAAAGTAGACAATTTTTGGGAGAAAGACACTGGAAGGAGAGTACAATGATGAATTATTATCCTAAAGTTATAGGAAGAAAGGATCTGAGGCTATGTAAGCTTGTACCCAGTTAAGGCATCCTGTAAAGATAATAGTAAGATACTATATTTGAACAACTTGGATTTTACAACTTGGAAAAGAAAATGGAAATGATTTACAGTGCATTTAAAGAACAACAATGTAAGCCCACGAGAGAGTCTGACTTACTGAAAGGACTATAAGGGCAGCAACGTTCAATGTGGAAAAAATCATTACAGGATAAAATGAAAATGGCAGCTCGGGAGGTTTCAATTATCCATGTCATTGAGGGTTTCTTTTTGTAATTAATTTTTCATAATAAAAATAATTCAAAAAACTTGGAGATAGGTGGACAAGTTAGAGCAAGCTGTTGATAGAATAATCTAGTAGTTCTTATCAGCTTCATGGAAAAAGATGCCGCCCATCAAGACCTCATTTCAATTCTTGAAACCTATATGGTGGGAGAAGAGAATTGAGTCCCAAAAGGTATCCCCTGACTTTTGCATGCAAAAGTACCCATGTACACATACTCACTGAACCCCCCACACACAAAGCTAAAATTTTAAAATATATAAATAAATAAAATCATTAAATAATGTCCATCATTGATTAAACATAATAGCACAAGCAATTTTGCTTCTGTTCTCAATGATATAGTTAACAGCCCATGATGTTTACCTTTAAATGACCAAAAGATTTTAAAAGGTGAAACAAAGGCATATCACTTAGGAGTTTGGAATTAATGAGATGATGAGTATATTGTGTTTCCTTGTTGGGTCAAATAACACAAAACAGAAAAGAAAATGACCTGGAAATATCAAAAGATGTGTTATTTTAGAAGTTGCCTTTTTTGTCATTTATTTATTTATTTATTTATTTATTTATTTATTATTTATTGATTGATTGATTGATTGATTGATTGATACTTTATTTATATTTCAAATGTTTTCCCCTTTCCAGGTCTCCCTTTTGGAAACCCTCTATCCCATCCCCCCCTCCCCTGCCTCTCTGAGGGTATTCCCCTACCCACCCAGCCACTCCTGTCTTCCCTCCCTGGCATTCCCCTATACTGGGGCTTCTAACACTCTCAGGCCCAAGGGCCTCTCCTCCCCCTGATGGCCAACAAGGCCCTCCTCTGCCATATGTGGCCAGCACCATGGGTTCCTCCATATGCATTCTTTGGTTGGTGGTCCAGTTTCTGAGAGCACAGGGAGGCCTGACCAGTTGACACTGTTGTTCCCTCCATGGGGCTGCAAACTCCCTCAGCTCCTTCAGTCCCTTCTCCAACTCCTCCATCTGGGACCCCACACTCAGTCCAGTGGTTGCTGTGAATTGAATCATGGGTGTTCCGAACTTTTGGGCTAATATCCGCTTATCAGTGAGTACATACCGTGTTTGTTCTTAAAAATCTGTTGTGTATACAAAATACCATGGAAACTGTTCCTGGGAAATAGAGGCTTGCTAACAATTACCCTGATCCTATTAAGTGGCACCAAGGAAACTGTGTCCCCAATTTCACTTAAGACAGCAAAAGTTAAGTAGATTTTTACCTTCCCTCAGCTTTTCCCTCAACTGTAATGAGACTTGACAGTCAAATAGAGCTGAGAACCTAGCAGAATCAGGCAATTCCGGGAGGGTTCTGGTGAGAAGGAGAACCAAAATTGAATCCAGTCAATTGCAGACCCAATTCCTAGTGATTTGTTAGAATAGAACGCCTCGAATTTTTACTCTCATGATCCTTTTATACTGAAGGAAGTTGTTTTAGTTTCTTCTCGCTTGCCTTCAGTTTCTCACTTGCTTCTCTTGCTTCTCTCTTATAGTTTCTTCTATTGGGGGCTTACAGTCCCACAGGGTTAAGAGTTCCTGACCATAATAATGGATTGTATGGCACCAGGTTATCACTCATGACCTTGGAGCAGAGGCTTACAACTTCTGTTTTGAGACTCAACCATGATGCAGCGCGCTAACCAGGAAGGCCACAGGCTCTTGAAACCTCAAAGTTCACTCCCAGTGACATACCTCTTCCAACAAAGCCGTGCCTTATACTCCTTCCCAAACAGTTCTACAATCTGGCAACCGGGAATTCAAACACATGAGCCAATTAAAACCACCACAAAAGTTAACTGTGACAGCCTGTGATAAAGCAACATGAAACAAACAAAAATGTGTATACATTTATAGGTTTATAAAATAAAACACTTACTGATAAACTATAAAGAAAATTATTTTAAAACAATACAATTATATACATATAATTTTACTATTTATTAAAGATTAAAAACAAATTCCATAACAATGGGAATGATTGCTAATTTTTACATAAAGTATTAAATCTTGACTGAGTATTTAATGGTATATGTTGTAAATCATCTTCTGTATTCCTGAGAGTTGATCAACATTTTAATCTTGTAACTGCCAATGCTGAGAATGTCACTATGGATAGGTGTAGTACAAAATGGCACAATTATGTTTAGAATTACCTCAGAAACTGCCTTAATCTCACACCAAATTAATTTAATGATTGTTATTTTTAATAAATATTATTTGCACCCTAAATAGCCATTTTTTAAAAATCAAACATTCTTACACATTATGATCCAAAGGCATACCAATTTTGTACACACATGCTAAGGAAGTATGGTAGAAAAATATTAAAAGTCTGTCTTATAGAACAGAATATTTCTATAAGAACAGAAATGTTAAATGTATGGTAAAAAACACTGTAATTAATAATATATAAAACTCTCCAATATTAGCTGAGTTTTTAGGCAGATTTCATTGAGGTTGCTAGACTTGAGGGTCTGTAGCATGCACAGCACTTAACACATGTTGTGTCTTTAGAACTGAAGTTTCAGTGAAGCTGCTTGATGCAACATGGGGACCCATCTGCAGAAACAACTGGCTTCATTCATTACATACTTGATTTGAGGTAAGTTTGTATCCCTAAATTCAGAAAGCTTTTACTATTGCCACACTTTTCTGAAACCTCACACTCAGTCAGGATCTGATATGTAGCACAGTGTAAAGTCTGGTTTAAGTGATAACTGCATGATTACATACATGTGACAGAGCAAAACACTACCTAAAAATATACACTCAGTCAATAATAATTAATCTGCAAATATAAGGAGAAGGAAAACACATAGATGGACATTAACATGTAAAAGATACAAAATAAAATTATTCTAATCCTTTAGTTCTGGTGTTAGATTAAATGCTTTACTGAATACTAAAAGATAGTTTAAAAATACATACATGTGCATACAGATTATGAGAACTGTATCCATATAATCCTAAAGTTTAAAAGTGAGAGAATAGAAACATGAACATACTAACTAAAATAAATGACTCACATATGGATAATAGGTAAAATGGACTTTCAGGCACAAAATGTATTATGATAAAAAAGAACTTGATTAACAACATATTTTATATTCCTTGTGGGATATTTGCTGAGGGCCAGCTCTTGCTCTTTGTTCCCCTTCTTAACTCAGGGTATCCTGGCTCCACACTTCACACTGGTCTAGAAAGGAGAAGCAGAGTCCAGAATGGGTGGGGTATGTAGGATCCAGGTCCAGCTGGGAGTGAGTGCTGGAGTGGTAAGGGAGGAGAGTATCAGAGGGGTGGGGAAGAAGGCATTCTACGAGGGTTTTAATCAAACAGCTCTCTTAGATGATCTTTAGTGAAACATCATATAAATGTATACTTTATTAAAACTGAACAAAGGCTATATCCTTTGATCCTTGAAGAGTGGGAAGTTGTTTTCAGGGTGAATGTAAAATCATTGGCTCGAGCCTAAAGTACTGTGAATGCCTCATTTGTATGGAGAGGCATTCCAGGGATCCCAGGAACTTGCTGAAGAGAAGAAGTTTTACTTGTAGGTCTGCCAAGGACTATGTGACCTCCCTCAAGTGAAAGATTGGCCCTTCTGATATGGGGAAACCCTTCTAGAAAAGGGAGTCCTCCATTTTGCTCAGAGCTAAGAGAAGCTATTCAGACATGATAGGCTGTGACCTTAAGTGGCAGGGTTCCCCCAAAATCCATACCATTATTACTATGTTTTTTTTCTTTTTTTATTGGTTATTTTATTTATTTACATTTCAAATGTTATTCCCCTTCCTAGTTTCTCCTCCACAACACCCCTGTTGCCCCCTCTCCCACCTATATAAGGGTGCTCCTTCACCTGCCCACCCACTCCTGCTTCAGCACCCTAGCATTCTCCTCCCCTGGGTCATCTAGCCTCCACAGGACCAAGGGACTGCCCTCCCAGTGATGCACAATAAGGCCATCCTCTGCTACATATCCAGCTGGAGCCATGGGTCTTCCCATGTGTATTCTTTGGTTGGTGGTTTAGTCCCTGGGAGCTTTAGGCGGTCTGTTTGTTGATATTGCTGTTCTTTCTATACCCAACATAAGATAAGCAGCCTGAATATGATCTTCTTTGTATACCTTCACTCTCATGTTTCTTTCCTTCTTGCAAATACAATGAACTGAAGGTTATGATTCACAAGGCAAGGTGGTTAGATGCCAGTCAGTTTGCATAAGGTGGATCTATCTATATGACTTGCTTTTAAATGAGAGTTTTCTAAGTGCACTGCACAAAATGTGTGAAGTCCTTATCTATCTTAAGGAATTAAAAAACAATTTTGTTGACCTGACACTGATGAAAAGGTTTATGAAGCTGGCTCAAACTGAATAGCAGTATCACACTGGAGTGAAATAAGATTGTGAATATCAGTGTTCTCAATAACATAAAAAGAGACATGCTTCATTGCTTCAAAGAGTGCTCATAGCAAGCATTTATTCAGTGAGCCATCTATAACTTCCTGAATTTTTATTTATACAAGGTAAAAGACAAATTATAATAATAAGTTTCAATGTCATGAAATAATCAGAAAAGGCCATAGAAAGTTTTAAAACTATCTGGGCTTGGAGGGACTGATAATTAGAGGAATATGTTAGAACAGAATGGAATGAAATTTCAAGAAGTTTGGAAGTAGATACAAGAAGCAACTTACAAAGCAAACATTTGAGGCCAGACATGTTGACATCTGTATTCTAGCCTTTGGACAGATGAGACAAAAGTTCTCAAATTCACAGAGCTTACTAAATTATTGTAAATATACTTAAATGATAAGTTCTAAGATGTTAATAAGAGAAACTTCAGAGAACCAGGTCAAAAACCAAAGATGTTGAAAGCATTTGAGAGAGACATAAAATAGGAAAAAATGTATTCTGTTTAATCTGGCAGGGAAAACCAGACACAAATTCTTAGTCTGATACTGGACCATTTTTGATGGCAACAAAAGAGAGCATTGTTAGAGTAGATTTATCACTTCATAGAGAGTAGTTATCAGTAGTTGTTTGCATAACAATTATATTATAATCAAAAAGTAAAGGCAAGAAAAGGCAAATAACATAACTTTTGAAAGAACCATAGCAATGCAATTTTTTGAGTTGTCTCTCAAGAGAAAGAAAATACCCATTCTAATGAAAGGGAGGAAATCTTTTTTGAAATTTAATTTAACTTATATTTACTTATTTATTTTACATCCCATTCACTGCCCCTCTTCAAGTCACCTCTTCCTACAATGCTTCCCATAACCTCCCTCCCTTCTCGTCCAAGTGGGGTTCCCCTGGGTAACCCCCACCCTGCCACTTCAAGTCTCTGCAAGGCTAGGTACTTCCTCTCCCATTGAGACAAGACAATGCAGAGCAGCTAGAAAAACATATTTCCTCAGGTAGTATTATGTCCATTTTTCTGAGGGTCCGCCAAACTGATTTCCAGAGTGGTTGTACCAGCTTGCAATCCCACCAACAGTGGAGAAGTGTTCCTCTTTCACCGCATCCTCGCCAGCATCTGCTGTCGCCTGAGTTTTTGATCTTGGCCATTCTGACTGGTGTGAGGTGGAATCTCAGACTTGTTTTGATTT
>JAPYYD010006773.1:0-10854 GCA_028551405.1 Uromys caudimaculatus
TACATTTACACAATGGAGTACTACTCAGCTATAAAAAACAATGACTTAATGAAATTTGCAGGCAAATGGATGGAACTTGAAAATATCATCCTGAGCGAGGTAACTCAGTCACAAAAGAAGGAACATGGTATGTACTCACTGATAAGTGGATATTAGCCCAAAAGTTCAGAATGCCCAAGTTTCACTTAACAGTAACCGCCAGACTGAGAGCGAGGTCCCAGATGGAGGGGTTGGAGGAAGGTCTAAAGGAGCTGAGGGAATTTGCAGTCCCATGGAGGGAGCAAGAGTGTCAGTGGACCTGACCCCCCCCCCCGGTCGTCCTGGAGTTTGGACCACCAACCAAAGAATACACATCTATGGACTCATAGTTTGGACCACATATGTGGCAGAGGATGACCTCGATGGCCATCAGGAAGAGAGGAGAGGCCCTTGGGCCTGAGGATGTTAGAGGCCCCAGTAAAGGGGAATGTCAGGCGGGAATATGGGGATGGGTGGGCGGGTGGGTGGGAGGTGGAATTCCCTCATAGAGGTGGGTTGGGGAGAGGACAGGGGGTTTCCAAAGAGGAGACCCAGAAAAGGGGAAACATTGGAAATGTAAATAAAGTATCAAAAATAAAAAAAAAAATTTTTAAAAAAAAAGAAAGAAAATAAACATGAAAAAAAAAAAGTCTCTGAGCCTTCATTTCCACATCTGTCTAAACCAGCCTGAGCGAGCGTGTACGCCTGCGCACACACACACACACACCCCTTTTCTTTGTTGGGAGCAATTTAACAGAGAACAATGAAAAGACAAGAGCAAGCAAGAAAGAACAGAGGGAGTCACAGGCAGGGAAAAACCCTGAGTGGGGATGAGGGTTCTGGGTGATGAAGGTGGAGTTACAGAGGCCATATGTCTGTCTTCCGGGGGAGGGGGGGTGGCTATGGATGCCTAAAAGTCGAGCTGGGAGAAGAGGGGGACGGATTATACAACCAGACTGGGGAAGATAGTATTTTCCACCTGAAAACTAATCAGATAGGTTTGGTACTAGTTAGGAAAAGTCCTAGAAAGGGGGAGGATATGCAATAGCATCCTTTAACAAGTGGCCGTGGGAAGCATAGCTGCATGCCTAGTAACAAGCTTCGTAACTGTGCTATACTGAATTCAACTACTTAATGTTTAAGCATATTTTGACAGCAATAATTTTTGGCTCCCTAGTCTATTTTCCCACATTTACAGAACACAAAGCCGTAGCCACCATTATCCCTACTCTGGATTCACAGAGAAAGATAACTCAAATCTAGTAAACCAGAATATCCCATTTCTAGGAAGGCTGTTTAAAATATTTGACAGCCAGCACAGCAAGAATACCATGTAAGGATGGGCTCCTGTAGCATTACACTGGGTATATGCCCACCCACACACTCACCTCACCCCAGCACAAGAGAAATCCAACACTGGATCCAAAACCACACTTGAGCTGATCTTTCTCTAGCTGGAAAAGAAAAACAGACCTTAGGGGAAAGAAGCAGGGCTCTTTTTATTATGGTAGTATAAGGGTTTGAAAGAGAATTTCTCCCATAGGTTCACAGGGAGTGGCACTATTAGGAGGTAGCCTTGATGGAGTAGGTGTGGCCTTGTTAAAGGAAGTATATCACTAACAGGGGTGGGTATTGGGATGTCAGAAGTTCTCAATCTGCCTAGAGGCTCACTATCTCTTCCTGCTGCCTAGGCGTAGGGAGAGGTGCTGATACTAAGGTCTGGTTCCCTAATTGGTTCTTGGTTTTGTCAATAAAGAAGGCCAGGAGCCAATTGCTGGGCAAAAGGTACAGATGGGACTTTCTGGGTTCCAAGAGGAAAAGGCAGACATGGGGGGGGGGGGGGTTTCGGCCATGCTTTGGAATGAGAAGAAAGCAGCAGTCACCTAAGGCCTCAGGGCAACTAGGGCCTGCAGCCTCCACTACCTGAAGTGGGAAGGGGGGAGGCCCGAGGAGGTTACTGGGGGGTAGCTGATACAGGCTAGCAGATGAGTTTAGAGCAGGAGGAGAAATGCAGATAATAATTGATGAGGGCATGCCTTTCAAGACAGGGGATTCTGTGCCCAACGGTTGGGCAGGCCGGCAAGTTCTAAAGTAATAAAGCTGAGTGGTTTGGTTTGGTTTGGTTTTTTTATTTGTTTTTTTTTTTTTTTAATTTTTGATAGTGTATTTACATTTCAAATGTTTTCCCCTTCCAGGTCTCCCTTTTGGAAAGCCCCTATCCCATCCCCCCTCCCCCTGCCTCTATGAGGGTGGTCCCACACCCACCCACCACTCCTATCTTCCCTCCCTAGCATTCCCCTATACTGGAGCATCTAACACTCTCAGACCCAAGGGCCTCTCCTCCCCCTGATGGCCAACAAGGCCCTCCTCTGCCAAATATGTGGCCTGCACCATGGGTCCCTCCATGTGTATTCTTTGATTGGTGGTCCAGTCTCCAGGAGCATGGGGGGGGGGGTGTCAGACCAGTTGACACTGTTGCTCCCTCCATAGGGCTGCAAACTCCCTCAGCTCCTTCAGTCCCTTCTCCAACTCCTCCATCTGGAGGAGTTGTTGTGAATTGAATCTTCAGTATTCCAAACTTTTGGGCTAATATCTGCTTATCAGTGAGTACATATCGTGTTTGAGATTCCACCTCTTACGAATCAGAATGGCTAAGATCAAAAACTCAGGTGACAGCAGATGCTGGCGAGGATGTGTAGAAAGAGGAACACTCTTCCATTGCTGGTGAGATTGTAAGCTGGTACAACCACTCTGGAAATCAGTTTGGCAGACCCTCAGAAAATTAGACATAATACTACCTGAGGACCCAGCTATACCACTCCTGGGCACATACCCAAAAGATGCTCCAACATGTAATAAGGACACATGCTCCACTATGTTCATAACAGCCATATTTATAATAGCCAGAAGCTGGAAACAACCCAGATGTCCCTCAGCAGAGGAATGGATACAGAAAATGTGCTACATTTACAAAATGGAATACTACTTAGCTATTAAGAACAATGACCTCATGAAATTTGCAGGCAAATGGATGGAACTTGAAAATATCATCCTGAGCGAGGTAACTCAGTCACAAAAGAACGAACATGGTATGTCTGAGTGTTTTTTATCCTTGGATTCAAAGGTCTTGGGTAGGGCTGGTAACATGCCCTCCTGGGGCAAGGGTCACAGAAGTGGGCTAGTGGAGTGGTCCGTAGAAAGAGAGAGGCCTGTCAGCGCTGGCAGCTTGGCAGAGCTAAGCTGGGAGGAACAAAGGAAGCCAGAAGGGCCAGAGCTCCAGGCAAAGGTACTAGCATGGTTCTAAATTTACAGGCAACACCTAGAGATCCAATGTAGACCTCTCAGCTATCTTCCCAGCACCATGTTTGCCTGCATGTCACCATACTTCTTACCACGGTAATAACATACTAAGCCTCTGAACTATAAGCCAACCTCAATCAAATGTTTTCCTTTATAAGAGTTGCAAAGGCCAGGTTGTCTCTTCACAGCAATAAAACCCTAAGACAGGCAGCTAGGATATGAAGCCGTAAAAGAGCAGAGAGAACTCTGTAAAGTTGTTCCTTGACTCTAAAGTTCCTGGTTCTGTGGTTATCTCCTTAATGCCATGGTCAGTGCCATCATCCTACCCAGTCACCTGATCCAATCTACTCTTTATTCTTCCTCTTAGACATTTTTTGAATTAGGTTTGTCCCATACAATCAAAGGTTCTGAATAAAACTCCTCTACTTGCAAAACGTGGCTATGTACAAGTAGTGTCCATGCATCAAACTAGTCTCAATAGAAAGATATGAGAATGGAAAAATGAAAAAGGAAGAAGACTTTGAATCCAGGAATTTGTTCTTAGATGAAGAAATCTCCACTTTCTGCTCTTTAGTCAGTGTTAATAGAATCACGTACACTAACGCACCAGTGTTCATGTTACAAAAGACTACCCACATGTCATAGTGCTAAGCTTTTTCTCTACAACCTGACCATACAGGATGACTCTTGGTCCCATGACTGAGACCCAGCTGCTATACATGCAAGCCAATAGAGCTTACTAGCCACCCAAACCCTTGTGACCAGAACTTAGGTAGTCAAAAACTAAGTTTATCAAATCTACATCTAAGTGGCTCTTATCACATCAGTAAAGAGGAAAGGTTACCTAAGGTTATCTGAGTAGGATCTATCCCTTTAGAAAAGTTCCCAAAGTTCAAAACTCAAAAATGCAAAACTTATTAAAAGTCTATACAAGGAACATTGAAAAGAATAAACCAAAATGGTCAAATGACAATAGGTAGACATCACTAAGTTTGTTGTGCTTAGTTTACTATACAGTTATGCATCAAAGATAGCTTATCAGCTAGAAGCATGTGGGATGGATGTCTCCTTAGAGAGCAGGACAGGGTGGGGAGGCAGGAACAAAGTAAGAACAGCATGCCCACCCTTCCCCACTTCACAGAGATGTCTAACCACCCTCTATTATGGTCTTTGCCCCCGGAGAAACTTTTATCCCACTCCACACATAGAGAATCCGCTCACTAGTCCACTTATAAGCAATTAATAAGTACTCAATAAATTCTAATATGTGCTAGGTCCAGAGGTAGGCATGCATCAAAAAACTTAGCAGCTGAAAATTAACTAAAACCATAGCAGTTAAATACTTATGAAGAGTCTAATACAGTTGGCAATCTTCATCATCACAATCATTTTTAAACTTCACTTTTGCTTATATATTCTCACTTTCCTAACTATGTAATTCATTCATTCTACATGTAATTACCAAGGTCCTACTAGGTAGCACCAACAGGCATTGGGAATGTAGCCATGAACGCTGCAGAATTGATTTCCAACCTGAAGGAGCACTTGACAGGCTGAAATACAAAATCGTCGTAAGTGACACATTAAGAAAAGGAGCATCCATTAAAAAGAGTCTGAAATGGAGATCTCTTTCTATTTGTACATTCTTCTTTATCCCCCTGCATCCTTCCTGCTCCATATTCTTCATAGGACTTTGGAAGAATGACCTCATGTCCACCCCTAGCACAAGCCTACCCAGGCCAGGAAAGACAAATATAAAATGGTCTCCAGCCATGTCTCATTTTCTCCCTGCAACTGCTGAAGAGAAAGGAGAACAGAGTCACAGTGCTAACAGCATAATGGAACAAGAGCTGGATCTAGTCATGTCTGTACCTTCCCTGGCTCACTGGTTCAAGCATCAGGGGATTCCATACCATGTCTCATTTCCGTTATTTTGTGAAGATAATAATGATAACTTTAATAAGTGAATTTACATTTGAGAGTAATACCTCTTCAAAGAAGAAGTGATTCCACTGAGGCCAAAAGAATGAACCAGAAGAGCCACGAGGACAGCTGGGAAAGTTCCAGCAGCGAAAGCAGAGGCACTGGCATGCAAAGCGGCTTCCTGCAGAAACAAGAAGCAGAGGCAACTTGGGAGACCAGGTGGTGAAAGAGGAATTGGAAGAGGGAATTAGATCATGGGGGCTATGGGGAAGGCCTTTGTTATCCATGTTTAATATGTCAGTTATAACAATGAATCTACATTTAATCTTATAATCTGAACTAAAATTTCTGTTTAAGTCAATATTAATTTTCTTTGACACCCACTCTAAGTCAAAACACAACTATCTACAAACCCAGCCACTCTTGCTAGTATTCATTGACCTTTTCTCTATGCACACTTCCTATGGCAGGCAACTGACTCTGGGCCCAAAATTCCCTTTATTCTAGTCTAAAGAAAACTACATATCCTCTGGTAGCAGATGGCCAGAGAAAAGACTTTCAAGGTAATGGTGCTGTACCAATAACTAAGTGATGGAATGTAGCCCCTGTGGGGCCAATTAACACCAACTCTTAATAATAACCATGCTTATGTTCTCTGGTTCACCCTCTCCTCACCTTTACACGGCCTTGCTTTGCTAGCTCAGATGTAAGGGGAATTAAAAGATGGTAGGAAATGCAGCTACTTATTCCTTCTAAATATAGGACGTTGAATTTCTATTCTCCATTCTTCCAGATCTACACATCCTAAAAGCCACTGTAAATTCTAAACCCCTGACATGTCAACTGTTTTAACTTTATTAGTAAACTACTTACCTAGACTCAGCAGCAGGTGCCTCTTAAAGCCATCAACAGAGGAAGACCCTGATATCTTCTTCCTCATCCATGTCTATGGAAGTCATTGCCATTGTTTCCAAATTACCAACACAAAAACCATGACTCAGAAAAGTGACCTGCTGTGACTTAGGATGGCCAGCAATAACAGGCGCTGGAGGTGTAGGGGAATAAGACTCAAACCCAGCTGCCCACATGTGTGCTCATGACCCTGTGTTCTGTGAACTCTATCAGCAAGAGCCTATGCTGACCAACACACAGAGCAATTCATAACTAGACAGCAATCAGCCTACAGGAATGTAAACTTCGTGAAACAGAACAAGAAAAAGACAGGAGAGAGAAGTAAAATGTCAGACAAACAAGCACACGGTGTGAATTCCTTCAGGGCTGATCAGAATTTGTGGCTTATGGGAAACCCAATTGCCTCCTGACCTCTTGCCTGACTAGCACGGGACTGGGTGTCCCATCCAGCCCAATGTCCTCCATGAAATACGAGCAAGCATTTGTCTGAATACATTTCCTTCCTTCGAAATCCTCTAGTGAACTTCTGATGGCCTACCTTTCCAATAAATAGCCACAAATAGCATTCCTCCTGAGAGTTTTTGGCCTCATTCTCTACTAACTGTATAATTTAAGGCAAAACAGTTAAGCCCTCTGAGCCAGAATCCTCCAGTCTTGAAATCCCTATGATGTTACTGTGGGAACCATATGGAATAATTCACACATGCATTTGGCACTTGCTATAGTGCCTGACATGGAATGAACATTTAATAAATTTTACCTATTATTGGCCATATTATCATGTGCAATTTGCTCTAAGAAAATAGGATGTCTGAAAATCAGATTTTCAAATAGGTAAATGAAAGATTATTAACTACATTAAAAGACGTTTCATTTCATAAGGATTTATAGTGAGATTCTTTTCATTGAAAAGTTCCCTAGATCTTTACAAATGTGACATAACTTCTGTTTCAACTCATAACTCAAAGACAGCTAAATTCGAGAGGGCATTTTCTCCAGCTAATCAGTTCTCCAACTTTCCAGAAACCAAGAAGCTATCCCATAATTCAGTTCAGTTTAGTTTCATATTCCACAGGTTTAAGGGTTTAGTCCCATGAGAATATCACTTTTGAGATGCCAGTTTTTGCTACTGGGCTTGAGGTGATCCACACTTTTGTCTGACTTGACTCTCCTGCTAGCTTGCTATTACTGTAATAAGATACCTGAGACAGTCGAGTTGCCAGAAGAGGTCATATTTTGAACCACATTTGAGGCTTAGCAGTGTTCCGCTTTTGGGCCTCCAGCTGTATAACGTGGCAGGAACTCTTGAAGGAAATCTGTTCACCTCGAGGCATGGCTAAGGAAAGAGAAGTCCCATAACTCCCTCTAAGAGCATGCCCCTAATGCCCGGAGGCTCCATCTCGCAGTTTTCTGCCCCTGCCCAACAGTATTAAGGTAGGCCTTTAACGCATGGGCTTCAGAGAATATTATAGATCCAAACTAGAACACCTACACAGGAGAAAGATCCCCGGAGCTCTACCTCCTTTGCATTTTAGAGATTTGGTAAAAGGATTCACAGAACCCAGGAAACACATTTACTTGTGATAACTGAGGGGTGAAGATATTAAAGCTGTAACTCAGGCAAGATGCATGGGAACACGGAAGAAGCAGGGTATGTGGAGCTCCCATGTCATCTCTGCTACTCCATCCTCCCAGTAGCTCTTTGGGTTTACTAACCAGGAAACTCTTTTAATGCCAGCATTTTGGAATTTTACATTGATTTCATTTCATAAATATGATTGTTTGAATTATAAACCATTGGTGACTATATTGACCTTTAGTCTCTCTTCCCCTCCACCAGAGGTTGGGGACAGGTAGGGCTAAAAGGTAAAGCACTCTAATCATGATTTGGCTTTTTTGATGGCACCCTACCATGCTAAAGTCATCTAAGGACTGCTAACCAACAGCCATCTCATTAGTACTCGAGAAAATTATTTCTTCATTATTTGATGATTCCAAGGGTTTTAGGAGCAACAGCCAAAGACTACTTATTTTTTGTTTAGCCCAAACATTAACTTACTACAATTCCATGAAAGTCAGTCATGTTAAGCAAGTTTTATCTAAATTATAGTGCTTAATAACCCATGGCCACAAAAAAATATTCTACAAGGGATAAGAATATTATCAAAATAACTGTCCATTTCCAGAGGCAAACAAGTAATTCCCCATGTACAAGAAGGATAGAAAAATGAAATCTTCCATCTAGGAAGGAACTGGAGAACTGGTCTGATAAGAGCAGTTTTGTGAGGTGGGATTATATTTATTACAAGAAAATAAGGAAGAATTGAGATATAACCAACTCTGTCATCTTAGCCCAGCTACCCAACCTTGTCAGACTTCAGTTTCCTTGCTATCAAACAAGGTAAATAAACACAGAAGACTTTTCCAGCATGTGTGCAATGACTAGAAAGGTGACCATTGTCATTGAAAGATGATACAGAGAACTTTCCTCAAATTGTCCCACACTTAAACAGAAAGCCTGCTATTTTATTTCAGTGTCTAGCCCCATCGCTTTTTGTTACCTGAACCAAGTAACAATTTAACCTGTAAGAAATCCATCTGGAAGATGACTCTGAAGACAAGGCAGTAGGTATCTGCCTTCCTCATGCATTCCTTCCTGCTATTGTGTGCAAAGACAAAGCCATAGTCTTGAGCAGCCAAGGACAAAGATAATGCATTCTCCTAAGAAACCAACAGACCTTGATAACACGCGCCCCTGGTTGAAAAATGACTCTGTTTATCTGAGGATATGTTAACAACCATTTGATGTTCTCCAAGCAAGAGAAAATCCTGGCAAGGGCAAGCAAAAATTGGGATGGGAATAAAAATCATATGTATTCTGTCATAGTCATAAAGAATACATTAACTCCCACAATGTGTTCATTATAGAGGAATTTGTTGCGTGTCATATTAAGTCTGGGGAAAATACACATTTCTTAATCTGTCAAGAGGCAAACTGTTCAAGTGGTTTCAGAATTCATTTAATAATCAGAAGTAACTAATGTTAGTGAGTATTTCATGTACATTCTTCCCAGAATAATTGATAAATACAAGTGGAGTCCATTTGAAACAGCCAGACTGAGATACATTCATCAAAGCTCTTGGTTGAAGGCAATGGAACTAATGTCGGCTTAATAAAAAAGCAAATGTGGACAGCCTCATAGGAGGTCATAGGACCAACAGAAGCCTGGAAGAACAGACTTGCTACCACATAGCAACCCAGGGATTACCAGAAGCCAAGAAATGAGAAACCTGTGGACCGCATTGGCGCCAGGGCGGTCAGACCAATATGGCACTACAGCTGTTCTTCATAATGGATACCATCCAAATGTATGTTCTGTGTCCTTACATCACTCCCGAAAGATTTAAGAAAGAATGTGCCAGGGTTTGTCACACATCAGCCTGCAGGAGGAAGAAGCTGAAAAGCTCTATATTCTTCCATTTCCATATAGGGACATGTGCCTTGACAGGTTACCCTACCAGAATACTAGAGGGGAGTCTCTCAAAAGAAAGCAAGGTACTGTTCAGAAGACCTGAGAGTTACTCAAAGCCGAAAGATAGAGAAAGTTATACACAAAAGGGTTTTACTTCTGTTTATTTGTCATTTCAGCCTATCCAGGTCATATGATATTATAAAGAAGGCAAGACAAAACATAGGAGATCTCGTAGGGCAAGAACTATAATATCTAACACACGTGTACAATCTTAGATATCTTAAGCTACTGTACATAAAAAAGAAAGGGACACAGGGCTCCATAGCAAATTAGCACCGGGACAAAGATACCCTCCCAGCAGCTTGGAAAAGCCGGGAGTGGGCCCAAGACAACCTCCACAGCTCACCAGGAACTGCTCCGAACCTGGGAGACACAGGGACCGAGGTAGGTGGGCAGAGAAACCCCCTGGAGGTGGAGACCTCTGCCTGGGCCACCAGGAGTACATAGCCAACTAGTGCCGGAAAAAGCTACCCTCCCAGGAGCTTGGGAAAGCAGTGAGTGGGGTTAAGGGGAGCAACACCTCTCATCCGGGCCCGCCCGGATCCGCTGGGACCCAGGACCTGAGAAGCGGGTGACACGAAATCTCTGAACCTTCCAGTTTCCACCTGTGGGAGGAGACCTCTGCCTGGACCACCAGGAGTCCATAGCCAACGAACTCCTGAAAAAGCTACCCTCCCAGGAGCTTGGGAAAGCCGTGAGTGGGATAAAGGGGAGCAACCCCTCTCACCCGGACCCGCCCAGATCCGCCGGGACCCAGCGCCTGAGAAGCCGTGGAACACAAAATCTCTGAACCTTCAGATTCCCACCTGTGGGTGGAGACCTCTGCCTGGGCCACCAGGGGCCTGTGCCTGGGGAGCTCAGCCTAGGCCACAAGGTGCAGGAAAGAGCGGGTATCCCAGGAGTGCTGACACACCTTTGAGCACAGGCAAAACCACCACTTCTGCTCAAACCCATTGGACCAAGAGGGACCCTTGCAGAGCCATCAGGGCATAGGAATCAAGGGACAGCTGGGGACAAGATCTTTCCGATTTCCTTCTGCACCCCAGAGCAGACCCGGTGCCACAGCTCTCCAAACCCAAACACCTCTCAGAGAGAGCTGGTCTTCAAGGAGTACTGACACAGAGACCTGCAGGAGGGGCAAGCCACAACCAGACAGAGTAAGATCAGC
>JAPYYD010006774.1:0-10849 GCA_028551405.1 Uromys caudimaculatus
CCGGCGCTGATCAGGTGTGGGGCCCTGTGGCCCAAGCTGAGGTTTCCGGCCGTCGCAGGAAGCTGCTGGCGGTCAGTCTCTGGTGAGCTGTGGGGCGTGTCTTTGGCCCTCTGCTGGGTCTTGCGATCTCCGGCGAGGGATCTAAGTGTTTTTCATTGTTGGTGAAATGAGCCAGGTTAGATTATATTAAATGCTGGTCTCAGGTGAGGTCACTGACTGGCCTCAAGGACTGAGGACAGGGAAGTAAGTCACCATGGGGAAAGAGGTGGGGAGGGGAAGAGAAAGAGAGAAAGGGCATGCTCACAGAGAGAGAGAAGAGAAGGAGAAAGAGGAGGACAAGGAGAAGGAAGAAGAGGTGGAGGAAGAGGAGGAGGAGGAGGAAGAGGAGGAGGAAGAGGAAGAGGAGAAGGAAGAGGAAGAAGAGGAGGAGGAGTAGGAGAAAAAGAGAGCAAGAGTGAACAAATATCTGGATTATATAGGGAAGAGCCTCTGGGGGAAGTGCAGCCCAGACCCTGGGCTGGAAAGTTCAGGGTTGGGGGCAGAGTATGCCAAGTAGGGACTGAGGGATGCTGGGAGAACCCGGAGGCCAGGTCTGCTTTGGTATGCAAGCTATGCCCCTCAGTAATGTTAGCTGGGAGCCAGGGGAACCAGCTCCTGCGAGATTCTGTTGTATTTGGAGTACCATTGCTGCTGCTTTGGAGACTCTGCTAGCCAAAGCTCAGCTGAGCTCCGAAGGCCAGTGAACTGCTAGGGAAAGTAAAATTCTTCATCTGCACTCAGTACCCACGTATGAAGCCTTTAGTGCAGGTGAAAATAACTAAGATAGTAAAGAATATTGTTTTTAAAGCCCAGAAAATGACTAAAAATGAGGTCATTTAAAAGAAAGAGTTCAAACAGACTTCCCAGGATTGCCTAGAGACTCAAACCAGCTGCTTTACAACAGTCTTGTAAATTCTCCTCACTGGGCACAGTTAAACCCTGTGGGTCCTCCTTGGCCCAGGCTCTATCTTCATCTCCTCACTGGGCACAGTTAAACCCTGTGGGTCCTCCTTGGCCCAGGCTCTATCCTCAGACAGTTTGTTAGTTCTCCTCCTTTCCTGCAGCAGTGAGCAGGCCTCCACTACCAACTTTCCTGAGGTTTCCTGGTCAGACCATCCATAAATAAAAAAATTAGGCTTTCTTCTTAAACATATTACAGCTCTACAATACCTTTGGATACAAAAGGTGGGGGAGTTGCTTACTGATGGTGCAAATTTAAAAGCATTAAAAGTTTAATTACCCAAATCTCTTAAATTAAAACAAAACAAAACAGCAAAAACCACCCCACAAAATAGAGGTTCACTTACCTGCCAGCCCTCAGTTGGTTAATAAAACAAACAAAGAAACAAAGAATCAAACAATAATTAATGGAGCCTCTCCACAGGCTCACAGATTCTGTCACAAGGGCATAAAGCAAGTAAATACAAATAAATAAGTTCCTGATTTTACAGCACACTCGGGGGATTCTTCCACTAACAAATAAAAACTTATAGACCTTTATGGACTTTTAAAATCATCTACAACAAGCAATAAAAATAGGTGTTGTGTTTTTAAAAAGCCAAGTATATGTTTTATAGAGGGTGGTATGGTGAGGTGGGAGGGGTGCCTCAGTGGGCCCATCCTGAGACATCCCTTCCCCCTGAGGTACCAGTCATACTGTTAATGCTGCCTTTGTCCCTATTTAATGGGATGTCTTGGTCTAAAACAATCTCTCTCTCCATCTTGCTATACTGGCACTTTCTCGATGAGGACCCATAGTACAGAATTCCCTCTCCCTGTCTCATTTGTGGATGGCTGAAACCACTGGTTCAGCTAGTTAGCCAGAGAAGCAAGTCTGATTAGTGCTTCCTGCTGTGACACGCCACTTACTGCCCTTTCCCCCTCTACTCCTGGGCTCTGTTTGGTTCTCAGCAGGAAAGGTGGGTCTGGCTATGCCCCTTGCTGCAGGTCCCCTCCCTTAGACTTGCTTTCCCCTGCTGCCCCCACCAAAGCTCACAGCTACAGGAAACAGGAGGCTTTGGCCTTGCCTCAAGCCGGTTCTGGGTTCTGTCTCCGCCCCCTGCCAGGGACTCTGCTGCCTCCCCTCCCCTGGCTCTCTGCTTGGCTCCCTCAGCCGGCTTGCGCTCAGTCAGTCCCTGATCGTGTTTCCACCTTCCAGCACATGTGAGGAACTTTCTCCCTCTCTCCCTCTCTTTCCATGCCACTGCTGCCTGCTTCCTTATTCTGGTCCTAGCCATATGTCTCTTTGTTACTGCTATTAAATTCTATTCAGTTATAACCAATGTATACAGTTCTCAATCCTGTCAGAAGTATGTTAATTATTAATTCATGGCAGACAGAATTCCCAAAGTCTTAACAGTTGGCTCAGGATGGTTGATGGTCTCAGAAGATGTGGACACAGCTACAGGATACTGCTTAGATTGTGATATGACAATCACTGAAAACGCAGTGGACAAAACCGGATACCCTGGGTCAAGGGGCTTGGCTAAACCAAGGTAAGCTTACTTCCCATGTCACGTGTATCCATTCCACAGAGAAAAAGTCCTGCGTCTTCTGTGCTTGAAGGCCAGACTGACTCTGCCTGAGTTGCCATAGATACCAGGGAACTGTTGACTAGTGGACTCTGTCATTTTTTTAAATAATATAACTGCTAGATTATTGTTTACTCTTTCTCAGACTTCTGACAACATTGACAGCTAAGCTTTCACAGATGTAATCTGTTATCTCCTTACCTAAACTCTGTTTCCATTAATTAAATGCTTCATATTTCCTCTTGCTATCCCACTGCCCTAATATTATCTGAGTTCCTATAATTTGCCTGACTCTAATTAAACATTCCACTATATGATCCGATCTAGCTTTTTAATCTCGTCCCTTCTGCTCCACAAAAGGCTCATCTTAAAGACTGTTCATGTTGCTAACTCATGTTATCTCTTTTATAAACTTATAAGCTACAGAAAATCCACTCAGATCTGCCTCTCATGGACCCAATAGACTCCATCCTGATAAGTACATCTCCCAAAGTTCCCACTTACTACCTATTCCAGAGGGTGGATTCCTCTGGGTTTAAAATGTACATCTTAAAAAAATTTTCTTTCTCCCAAATGTACTTAACCTTATTTTTCTACCTATAATAATGTGTTTCAATATCTTGTCAAGTCCAGGTGCTTACTACACCCAGGACAGCTCCAGAGAAGCAACCTTCAGATGCTCCAATCTCCTCTCAGACACAGACACTTCTACTGGACCTGTTCCTTCTGACCTACCCTCAGACAGCTCCACAGACCCTGGACAGCAAGGAAACTGCTAACTCTCCTACGACTGGACAAACATCCCCCACCCCCATTCTTCTAGGCTCCCCAATGCCAGCACGAAGCAGTCAGATATTACGATGCCCCTATTCCTGCTTTGCCATTGCTTCTTTCTATTTTTTCTTTTTAATTAAACCAAAATGGGGGAATGTTGGCATTCTGTCTAAACTCCACCCCACAGTTGCCTGGCAATAGCCAGGTGGGCCTGGCCTATTATAAATGGGGCTGCTTGCTCCTCCTCTTATCTCTTTCTCTTGCCTCTCTCTTACTTCTCTTACCTTTCCCCATTCCCTTCCCCCCTCTCTCCACGTGGTCATGCCCGGCCTCCTCCTCTCCTCTACTTTCTCCCTCTCTCTGCCTTTCTCTGCCTCTACTACCCTCTTAACTCCCCTCCCCATGCCCTGAATAAACTCTATTTCTATACTATACCTTCGAGTGTGTCTGGTCCCTCTGGGGGAAGGGATGCCTGGGCTTGGGTCTGCACACCCTTCCCCCACACCTACCTCCCCTACACCCATAAAACATATATATCTCTATACATTTTTTATAAACACATCACATACAATGGGTATAGTGTAGAATAGAGTTTATTTAGGGCATGGGAAGGGAATTGAGAAGGGAGTAGAGACAAAGACAGAGGGGGAGAGAGAGAGAGAGAGAGAGAGAGAGAGGAGAAGGAAAAAAAGGAGGAAGAGGAGGAGGAAGAGGAAGAGGAGGAGGAGGAGGAAGAGGAGGAGGAGGAAAAGGAAGAGGAGGAAGAGAAGGAAGAGGAGAAGCAGCAGCAGCAGCAGCGGGCAGCGGTGGGCCAGGAACATGTGGAGAGAGAGAGTGGGGGAGGGTGAAGGGGAGAAAGGGAGAAAGAGGTCAGGGAGAGGAGTCAGAGAGAGAGAAGGGGTAGAGAGAGCAAGGAGGGGCCAAACAGCCCCTTTTATAACAAGCCAGGCCTACCTGGCTATTGCCAGGTAACTGTTGGGTGGTACCTAGAAGAGATGCAAACAATAGGGATAATAAACACAGTGTGACTATCTTGTTTGTCCCCTGGACTTACGGAAACACACATTCTGACTAGATATAAAAACCAGGCCTTGCCTTCCCCTAGTGCGATATATATCAGGCTTCCTCTGAGATAGACAAACTCACAGATAGGTGTCAAAGGAAAGCAGTTTCAGAATTCCCATACTGTTGGTACTGACTTTAAAACTGGCTTTTTACTAATCCCTTACGCTCTAATGGTCAAAAAAAGGCCCACAGACTTAGCTTTTTAGTGACTACTCTTAATAACCTAGCACCTATGTCTCATCGTATTAAGAAGAGAAAACAGCAAAGAAAGGTAAGTGGATAAAAATATGGGAAGATTTTTAATAAAGAAGGGCTCATATCTGAAGGTTAAAATGGATGAATATGTCCAGATAGAAAGGAAAAATAAATTTATGGCAGCTGTGAGGGTCTCAGTAAATTATTTAAGGTACATAAAAGACGGGACTTAAAGATGATACTGAAACTTCAAAGTTTGATACATTGAGGTTAAGCCTCCAGTTAAATCAATTGAGTTTCTGGGGGATAAGCTAGAAACTTTGTGCAATGGAAACTCCCAGGAATCTGAGGGTGACCTTAGCTAAGACTCCTAGCAATAGGGAATATGGAGTCTGGACTTGCAATCTCCTGTATCCAGGCAAGATTTCCAGTGGAGGGATTGGGACACCAATCCAGCCACATAAACTTCGACCTAAAATTTGTCTTGCCTGTAAGATATGCTGGGGTCAAGGTGGTGCAAACATTGTGGGGATGGCCAACCAATAGCTGGTCCAGTTTGATACCCATGCCATGAGAGGGAACCCAGCCCTGACACTGCCTGAGGAGGGCCAGGACCCAGAGGCCGTATAGCCCAGAGACCTAGGAGAGACCAAACAAGACCAACCACAAAAAAGCCAATGAAATGATTCCTAATGATATTTTGCTCTACTCATAGATTGGTGCCTAGCCCAATTGTTATCAGAGAAGTTTCACCCAGCAACTGAAGGAAACAGATGCAGAGATCCACAGCCAAACATTAAGCAGAACACAGCCCACAAAACCGACTAACCTGGGCTCATAGGGACTCACAGACACTGAACTGATAATCAGGGAACCTGCATGGGATTGACCCAGGCTCTGTGCATATTTGTTACAGTTAGCTTGGTCTTCGCTGACTCTTTCATCAGCTTTGGAGGCTCTTTTCCTCAGACTGGGTTGCCTTGTCTTGCCTTAATACGAGGTGCCTAGTCTTAACTGACTTGATATGCCATGTTTGGTTGACATCACTGGGAGGCCTGCTCTTCACTGAAGGGAAATGGAACAGGAGTGGATGGTGGTGAGAATAGAGGGGAGATGGGCGTGGCGGAGGCGGAGACTCAGACAGGACAGGGAGGAGTGGAGGGCAGGGAACCTTCGAACCGTGACTGGGATGTAAAAAGAAAACAACTCATGTTCTTAGAAGTTATTAGTTCTTGGTAACAATAATAAGTTCTGGTTCCTAAAGCTTTATAAAAATAATTAAAGTTGTCATAGATACAGGCTAAAAATAAAATCTTCTTTAGTCATTTAATTTTTTCCATATTTGTGTTGATAACTTTCAGCCTTTATTTTTGCTATTGATTAAACACATGGGCCTGTTTAAGCTGTTTACAGACGCTTTTTAAAGAAGTCTCTTTGTTATGAGGATCTCAACAAAAATCAAAACAGACGATTGTTCTGCTATGTATCTAAAACATTTATGTCCTTTTTGCAAAGTTTTGGAAGTCCATGTCCCTCATGTCACTCTCTATAACCCTCAAGGACAATTCATAATTAATTGAGTACATTTTTTGCACAAATATATAACAAATACATAAACAAAAGAGAGAAAAAAAGATGAACTGATGAGGAACAACCACCTGAAAACTGCATTAACTTGCAATTCTTATCCCTGTCACCAAACTTCTTTTTGTGACACTGATAGTCTGTGTCATATTTTGTAATACTTCTTGTCACATTATTCTATATATTAATAATGTCTTCAACTGTACAGTTAAGATAGCAAACAGCCCTCTTTCATACTGGTTTCTATAAAAACTAAAAGAAGACTGCTCTTCAGGAAATATGAATGTTCCATTGGGGAAATTACTGATAGTACTAAAAACTAGGAGTAAAGGTTTTTCTTAGGATTGTTAATTGCTGGAGTCCTAACACTTCCTAGAATCATAACTGCTAATCTGGTGGGAGTGTTGGCTCTCAACATGAAATATAAACAGCCCAGTTTACCAATGAACTGGTTAAAACTGTTTCAAAGATAAAACGAACACAAGGGAAAAGTGGGCATAAACCTTTGGAAAAGCTTGGGTGCTCTTACTGAAAACATTTATTGGATTAGGTAACAAGCACAAGCTATTAAATATTGATAAAACTGCCATATGATCATGCTTATGTTTGTATTTCTGATTTACCTCATAATAAATATAAATACCCATGTGAATTGGTTAAAAAACTGTTCAGATGGAAGTATAGGCTCAATACAACAGTATTATTGACCTTAGCCAATTACTTCAAGAAATACATTCATTAGAACATTCTCATTTGTCAATAGTTTCTGGCCAACAGTTTATAGATGAATTTTGAAGTACCTTAGAGCATCACAATTCCTTTAATATTTTACTACGTTAAGCTACTAAAATCCTGATAAATTTAACATTAGTTGTTATTAGTCTCTTATTACTTCTAACAGGCTGCCTCTTCATCCCAAGAATCCAGAAAAGGCTGATTCTCTAAGAGAAGATTGGTTTATGTCCCCATGACACAGTCAGAGGAGGGGAGGTGGTTGGGTCTGATGGTCTGCAGTTCCTGTCTCAGTACAAGCCCTGACACAGATGGGGCTATGTTACTAAGGAAAATGGCAGGCGGCAGATAACGACCGGGCGACTGTCCTTCAGGACAGACAGACAGGGAAGTGTGGAAGAAGAAACTCAGACAGAGGTGTTACACTGCTCACACTCTGCTTACAGAGTTATCTTTAGTAGTTAGCTGAGCGATATACAAATGATAGTGGAACAAAAGAGAAGTGTTTATTTATGACTGAATCTCCCATTGCTCCCCTGTGCTGTACTATGATAGAAGGAGTTTGGAAGTGCCCCTTCTGTTACTATTTTTTTGAGTAGTTTAGAAGGATTGATTGTACATCTTCTTTGAAAGTCTGGGGGAGTCCTGCTGTGATCCATCTGGATTTGGACTTTTTTTTTTTTTAAGCTGGAAGGCCTTTTAATACTATTTCAATATCTCTTTATGTTGTTGATTGTCTCTTAGTTTAATTCTTGTGGTTTGGTTGAAACTAGAAATTAATTTCTTTTAGGTTTTCTTTCCATCTTATAGAATACTGATTTGTAAAATATTACCTTATATTCTGAATTTCTTTTCTGTCTGTTGTAATGTTTACATTTTCATTTCCAATTATGTTAATTTGAGTTTTCTTTTTCTTTTGTTTGGGCCAAAGGCCATTAATCTTGTTTGCCTTCTCTTAAAACAGAAGCTCTGAGATTCGCTCGTTCTTTGTATTGATTTCCTTGCTTCTATTTCAATAATTTCTGCTCTGATTTTCCTTATATGTGACTTGTAGTTTTTCCTCTTGAAACTTTAAGTCCAATTTCTTTATTTTGTATTCTTTGCCCTTTATGATGTACCATCAGTGCTTTTATTTCTGGTCTTGTCTATTGTATGTTCTATGTACTTCTTGTGGCATCAGGGATGGTGTTTGTGGTGGAACTTGTGGTAAGTGTCCCTGTAAAATATTTAACTGTAGCAGAACAGAGAGTGAAGCTGGGGTGCCACTGTCTGTGACGTAATTACATGTTACCTGAAGTGCTATGATATTAACTCCAAAGGCAATAGTAATCACTATCAACTACTTGGAAAATAGAAATAGAAATAGAATGAAATGGCTGAACAGCTAACTGATGTGTTTATAAAAATGTAAAGAGATATATATTCTATGGGTGTAAGAGGAGGTGTGGGGGAAGGGTGTGCCTCAGCAGGCCCGAGCCCAGGCATCCCTTCCCCCTGAGGAACCAGCCACACTGAAGGTAGAGGATAGAAATAGAGTTTATTTGGGGCATGGGGAGGGGAGTTTAGAGGGTAGTGAAAGACCCGAGCCCATTATAGGGAAGTTAGAGCCCCCCCTTAGCAAAATTAGAGCCAGAGATAATATAGCCATATTCCACCGCCTAATAGCTAACCTACACCTTTTTTCCCAGGGAATAGCTAACTGCAGGAATGAGTGGCTAACATACATCCTTTTGTCCTGGGAAAATAGTTAACAGCAGGGTTGTTTATCGCAACCATCCATATCTTTGTCCCAGGAAATAGCTAACCTACACCTTTTGTCCTAGGGAATAGTTAACTGCAGGAATGAATGGCTAACCTATACCTTTTGTCTCAGGAAATAGCTAACTGCGGGAGTGATGAACTTAGGACATTCTATACCTTCCCATGACACATAGAATTTCCTTGCTTTATGGCTTTTTCTTTAAATACCCCTGACTTCAGCTGCTCAGGGTCGAACTCCTCTGCCTCTGTGTAGGTTACGAGCTCGGCCCCAGTGCACTGGTTGCCCCCCCAATAAACCTCATGTGATTGCAGCAAGGATGGTCTTTCGTGAGTTCTTGGGGGGTTGTGCTGTCCCGAGACTTGAGTGAGGGTCTCCCCAGCTCGGAGGTCTTTCATTTGGGGGCTTGTCTGGGATTTGCGACCACCTTCGTCTCAGAAAACCTACTTGGAGGTGAGATTCTGTTTGTGTTCTTGTTTGTCTGTGCTGGCTGAAGTCTGAATCTGTATTTTCGATTTGCACGCGCAGTCTGGTTTGCAGTTGCTCTCGTCCCCGTGAGGGGACGATGATCTCCCAGTCTCGGGTAGAGGCTGGGGGCATGATCGGCCGATGGGCTAGGGGATCACCGACTGTTGCCCTGGGAGACGACCCAGGAGGTCTGGAGGGACCCCAGGGACGCCCGGGAGATTCCCGTTGGGGTGCCGGAGAGGACGTGGTCCTCCCGGCCGTCTGGTTTTCTGAATTGGTTTTGCTTATCTCGGTGGAAACGGGCCCTTGTATTTTCAGTATCTGTTTTGTCTTGTTTGCGACTTTGACGATGGGATAGCCGATATCTACTCCCCTAAGTTTGACTTCACGCTCGAGCGGGTATTGTTTGTCTCCCTCTTTGTCTGTTTTCTGTCCTCCTCCTCTTTTGTGGTGCCTACTTACGGTTTTGCTTGCAAGCCTCTGGGCACTTTGGTGCCACCTGTAGGCCTCTGGGCCGCCTGTCTGGGCACTTCAGTGCCATCTGTCTGGGCACTTTGGTGCCACCTGTCTAGTGGTGTTCACGGTGGGTAGATATACCTGAACGCCGTGGCCACGGAGGGACCGAGGGACACTTTGGATCCTCAGTTTGCCTGTGTATCTGGCTTGTGCCGATGCGGCAGGGACACCTGGTTTCTGAGTCTGTGGAAGGGACAAACTCTTGGTTACACCCGCCACCTGTGGCAGAGGTGGCAGGATCTGAATTGTCTGTAACCCAGTGCAGCTGCAGCTGGCTGGGAAAGTGTTCTATGTCCATAGAAGGGACAAATCTGTTCTGTAACCATGGCAGGGATGAGCTGTGTATTGGTTGTTGGTTGTATGCGCTGGCCGCCCGTGGCAGGGGCGAGCCAGGGGAAACTGTTGTCTTCTGTTCTGTTTTGTGTTCTGTGCTCTTAAGACTGAAACTGAATAATGACAGGTTTTTTGTTTGTTTGTTTGTTTGTTTGTTTTGGACGTCAGACAGATTCATCCAGTTAAACATGGAAAAAGTTAGAAAAAAAAAAAAGGTGGGGATCGGTTGTTGCTCAGCAGGAAGAGGAGTCATGGGGCTCAAGCATGACTCTGTGGTCCCCTGCTATGAACAAAGACAAGATGATTGCTTAGAGGTAAAATGCCAGACAATAAAAGCGGCAGGCTTCCTACAAGCAAGTAATCATAGGACAGAATTTTAAAGATTGGCATAATAAAGTCCTGCAAGATATCTCATGATTTGAACATGGGCTCCATGGGAATTTTGGGTTAATATGCTGGCATGACAAATTAGAAAATGCCTAGAAATAGGTCCGTACAGTATAAATGTAGTTTACTTCATTTGTTTTAAATTGTTTTAATTATCAAAATGGGTATGATTCTAAGTTTTGTGATTCTTTTATTATTCTTCTGGGAGAGAGGTCAAGCTAAAAGTTTTCCGAGTTAATGGTTAAAGGACATGCTGATTTGAGAGAAAAGCTTTGTCTTTGTGGTTTTAAAAAAAGGTGATTAGACTCTATACATCTCCCAGAGTTATATGAATCAGATTTGATAGAGGGAGACCCCCTAAAGAACTATATTCAAGAGAGAAAAAAAAAATAGTAAACATTCTTTGTGTCACCCTTCACATGGCACAAATAAAGACTTATTGTATTATTACTAAAATTGACTCATA
>JAPYYD010006775.1:0-10849 GCA_028551405.1 Uromys caudimaculatus
CACAAAACTTAGAATCATACCCATTTTGATAATTAAAACAATTTAAAACAAATGAAGTAAACTACACATATACTGTATGGACCTATTTCTAGGCATTTTCTAATTTGTCATGCCAGCATATTAACCCAAAATTCCCATGGAGCCCACGTTCAAATCATGAGATATCTTGCAGGACTTTATTATGCCAATCTTTAAAATTATGTCCTATGATTACTTGCTTGTTGGAAGCCTGCAGCTTTTACTGTCTGGCATTTTGCCTCTAGGCAATCATCTTGTCTTTGTTCACAGCAGGGGCCACAGAGTCATGCTTGAGCCCCCATGACTCCTCCTCCTGCTGAACAACCGGTCCTCACCCTGTTTTTTTTTCCTAATTTTTTCCATGTTTAACTGGATGAATCTGTCTGATGTCCAAAACAAACGAACAAACAAACAAACAAAAAACCCGTTGTTATTCAGTTTCAGTCTTAAGAGCACAGAACACAAAACAGAACAGAAGACAACAGTTCGCCCCAGCTCGCCCCTGCCACAGGCGGCCAGCGCATACAACCAACTACCAATACACAGCTAATCCCTGCCATGGATGCAGAACAGATTTGTCCCTTCTATGGACATAGAACACTTTCCCAGCCAGCTGCAGCTGTGCTGGGTTACAGACAACTCAGATCCTAACACCCCTGCCACAGATGGAGGGTGTAACCAAAGAGTTTGTCTCTTCCACAGACTCAGAAACCAGGTGGCCCTGCCGCATTGGCAGAAGCCAGATACTCTGGCAAACTGAGGGTCCAAGGCATCCCTCGGTCCCTCAGTGGCCACAGCGTTCAGGTATGTCTACCCACCGTGAACACCACTAGACAGTGGCACCGAAGTGCCCAGACAGATGGCACAGAGGCCTACAGGTGGCACGGAAGTGCCCAGAGGCTTGCAAGTAAAACCGTAAGTAGGCGCCACAAAAGAGGAGGAGGACAGAAAACAGACAAAGAGGGAAACAAACAATACCTGCTCGAGAGTAAAGTCAAACTTAGGGAGGGGAGTAGATATCATCTATCCCATCGTCAAAGTTGCAAACAAGACAAAACAAATACTGAAAATACACAGACAAAGACTGACAAGCGCCCGCTTCCACCGAGGCAGGCGAGCCCAATTCAGAAAACCAGACGGCCGGGAGGACCGCATCCTCTCTGTCACCCCGACGGGAATCTCCCAGGCGTCCCTGGGGTCCCTCCAGACCTCTTGGGACATCTCCCAGGGCGACAGTCGGTGATCCCCTAGCCCGTCGGCCGTTCACGCCCCCAGCCTCTACCCGAGACTGGGAGATCATCATCTCACGAAGATGCGAGCGACTGCAAACCAGACTGCGCGCGCAAACCGAAAATACAGATTCAGACTTCAGCCGGCACAGACGAACAAAAACACAAACAGAATCTCACCTCCAAGTAGGTTTTCGGAGACGAGGGTGGTCACAAATCCTGGGACGAGCCCCCAAAAGAAAGACCTCCGAGCTGGGGAGACCCTCGCTCAAGTCTCGGGATGGCGCAACCCCCCAAGAACTCACGAAAGACCGTCCTTGCTGCAATCACATGAGGTTTATTCAGGGGGACCAGTGCACTGGGGTGGAGCTCGTAACCCATGCAGGGGCAGAGGAGTCTGACCTCATTCTTATAATTTCATGCAGTACCTTCTAAGGGACTGTCTTTTATCTGACCTAACACATATTTCCTGGCCTCCTAGGCTACCCTTTAAATCTGGGTGGAAACCTCCATAATCCCAGGGCTCTTCCATTCTGCCTGCCTGGAGAACAAATATGTAGGAAATGCTTATCTGTTTTGAATCAGAAGAGTCAGATGCAAATGCTGTGTGCCTGAGTACTTAGCCCCTACTGTAGCACTGTTTAGAGAGGCTATGGAGCCTTTGGGGTGGGATGCATGGTCAGTGGAGGTGGGTGACTTCTTACACATGGTCAGATTTAATCACAGTCATCTCCTCATTTCCTGGTATCATTCTTTTTACTTTCATCAGATGTTGCATAATTGTGACAGCACATTGAGCCAAAACAGTTTAAAGGGCTACTTTGGCTCATGATTTCAGAGCTTTCAGTTCATGTTTCTGGCAGCTCCAGTTTTGTGCAGGAATAGAAACCCTGACTAAGACAAATTGGTACAAGCATAGTGGGGTATTCCTGTGGCAACCTGACCATGTTTTGGGGAGGCCTGGGAAGGACTTTGGAACTTTGGGCTGCTCTGCAGGATGTTGTGTAGGAGCTTGGAAGATAATGTTGAGAACAGTGCAGAAGATGGAGGCCTGGCTTGTGAAATTTCAGAGGGAAGATTAAAGACTCTTATCAGGGCCATTGCTAGTTTGATTTAAGTTTCTGTGGTTTTGATTAGCTGGGGCTGAAGGATCAGCTATGAATTATAAGATACCAGAACTACTAAAGCAAAACCATTGCATTGCTGGGACTATTGATGCTGGTTGGCTGGAGCTGGGAAATTGGCGGTGATTGAGAGGAGACCAGCATCATTGGGGTGAAATCTTCTTAGAAGTGTTTTCTGAGAGCACAGAGGCTGTGTTCCAGAGATAGCCAGGGTTGTACCTTGTGTTGTGGCTGGACTTGGTAATGTGTAAGAGTCACCCAGGTGGTACTGGTTTTGAAGGCATGAAGGAGACGTGAAGAGCAGCTGAGGTCTGGGCACTGTTGAGAGGCCATGGAAGGCCACTGATAAAGGTGTAGCCTCAGTTGCAATTGACAGACCAGGATTGAAGGAGCCATGCAAAGGAGGTGAGACTTGGCACCAGGAAGAGAGCTATTAGAGGCTGTTGGTAAACCTAGTTGCAGCAGAAGGCAGCAGTGTTTTGGAGATACCAGTACTATGAGATGACCACCAAAAATAGCAGCAGTGGAGTACAGGCATCTGGTGCCTAGAAGACAAGGTGTGTGCTACAAAGGGCAGAGCTGGAGAAGTGACACAAGCCCTTGGAGGAATCCAGAAGACTGTGAGTTTATCCCAGACATTGGATGGTTGGAGTTTGATTTTGCTTTTGATTATGACTCTGCCCTGATATATTTTCCCTTCTGAAGGAAGAAGGTATTTTGGTGGAGCCCACAGTTAAGACACTTTGAATTTTTAAAAGACTGAATTTTAAGAGATTGGATGTTTAAAAGGGACTGAAATGTTAATATGTAAGAATTTGCAAAGACTGTGGGACTTTTAAAGTTATTTAGATCTTGGGGATAAATAAGGAAGTAAGTAAGGGTCGAGGCTTATTGGTGATGTGTTTGTGTGTCAAGTTAAGGTGGACCTTGATTGGTTATTCCCGAAAGTTCTGCACTACCATTGCCCCAGCACATCTTGCAGGCAAGACAGGTTGTAGGTCAAAAGTTTTGTGGCTGGGTTGTTGTCCATGTTTCTCTTCCAGTAGCCTGTAGAGTACCTTCCAGAACCAAAGAGACTAGAATGTAAGGGTGAAGGCTTCATGCAGGCACCAGCTTGACTTCTCCACATTAAGTGAGCTATGTGGATGTTGTCCTCAGCAATGGGGCCCCATGTCAGTTTGTAGAGAGCAACCCTCTGTTCTAGAATCAACCTGAGTTGTTTGGGGATTTATATGGGCCAACAACTCAACTGAATGCAATCCAGACCCACCATTGGAAGACTTGCCTTCCTACCAGAGATGGCCATTTCAGACTCCATACCTACCATTGCTAGGAGTTCTTACTAGGATTACCCTCATAGATTCCAGGAAGTTTCCACATAACTAGGTTTCCACTCCACCTGCCTGCCAAAGGCCTTCCAATTCCCTCTCTCTCCCTCCACACTGCCTCTACCATGTCACTCCACATCCCTCTCCTTCTTGTCCTGATCCACTCCCAGGCCACCCAAAAAATCTATTCTATTTTCCCTTCTTAGGGAGACGTAGGCATCCCCTCACCAGATCTCTCCTTTCTACCTAACCTTTAGGGTCTACAGATTGTAGCTTGGTTATCATTTACTTAATGCCTCATATCCACTTATAAGTGTATATATTACATATTTGTATTTCTGGGTATGAGTTACCTCACTCAAGATTATTTTTTCTAGTTTTATCCATTTTCCTGCAAAATTCATGATGTCATTTTTTTTTTAAAACAGCTGAATGATAATCCATTGTGTAAGTATATGAAAATTTCTGTACCAGTGCTTCAGTTGAGGGACATATAGGTTGTTTCTCGTTTCTGGCTATTATGAATGAAGTCACAATAAACTTAGTTAAGCAAGTGACCTTGTAGTAGGTGGAGTATCCTTTGAGTATATGCCTAAGAGTAGTAGAGTTGAGTCTTGAGGTAGATTGATTCCTAATTTTCCAAGAAATTATCATATTGATTTCCATATTGGCTACAAAAGTTTGCATTCCCAGCAGCAATGAAGACGTGTTCCTCTGGACCCATGTCCTTGCTAGCATGAGCTGTTACTTGTGTTTTTGGCCTTAGCCATTCCGACAGGTGGAATATGGAATTTCAAAGGAGTTTTGACTTGCATGTCCCCGATGGGTAATGGTGTTGAACATTCAAGTGTTTCTCAGCTATTTGATATTCCTCTACTGGGAATTCTTTGTTTAGATCTGTATCTCATTTTTAAATTAGATTATTTGTTTGCTAGTTTTTATATCTAGTTTCTTTGAGTTATTTATATATTTTGGATATTAGCCTTCTATGGGATGTGGAGTTGTTAAAAATCTTTTGCCATTCTGTAGGTTGTCATTTTGCTCTATTGATGTTACCCTTTGTCGTACAGAAACTGTTCGGTTTCATGAGGTCCCATTTTCTGTTTATCCTAGTGCTCGTGCTTTCAGCATTCTGTTCAGAGAGTCATCGCTTGTACCAATGTGTTTACGGCTATTCCCCACTTTGCCTTATATCAGATTCAGTGTGCTTGGTTTTTATGTTGAGGTCTTTGATCCATTTGGACTTGAGTTTTTTCAGGGTGATAAGTGTGAATCTCTTTGCATTCTTCTACATGTAGCTATCTAGTTTGACCAACACCATTGCTTGTAGATGCTTTCTTTTTTCTGTTGTGCATTTTTGACTTCTTTATAAAAAAAATTAGGTGTCTATGGGAGTGCGGATTTATTTATGCATTTTCAAATTGATTTAATTGATTAATGTGTCTGTTTTTTACCAATACAATGCAGTTTTTATTACTATATCTCTGTACTATAACTGAAAGTCAGGGACAGTGATACCTCCAATGTTTTTTTTTTAAATAATGTTCATTTTTTTAAAAAAGCTATTTACTGTTTTTATTTTTCCATATGAAATTGAGAATTGACCTTTCAAGGTCTGTAAACACTGATTTCCAGAGTGGGTAGACAAGTTTGAAATCCCCCCAACAGTGAGTGAGGACTCTCTTTCCCCCATATACCCCCTAACAATTGTGGTTCCTTTTTTTGGGGGGGTTCCATTTTTAAAAATTAACTGAAACAGAAGGCTTGACCTCTGATAGACAGGTGGATAAGGTTTGTTCTCTAAGATACAAGTGAAGTATGCAAGGTGTGTGTGTATGTGTGTATGTTGTGTCTGTGTGTGAGAGAGAGATAGAGACAATGACACATATACATGTATATGTGTGTATACTACATTATTTTTCTTATTTAATTACTTTTGTGACAGAGGTTCACTATGTCCTGTTTTAGAACTCACTTTGTAGCCCAGATTGACACCAAGATAGTGCTGTACTCCTGATTTAGCCTCACAACTGCTGGACTTACATGCATAAAATTATACACTTGGCTCTTAATTCAATGAGTTTTATTTAATGACAATATTTATTTTATGCGTTGACTTGGTATCTACTTTTAATCTTCCATTTTGGAAGGCAGAGCTATTTGGAGAGTTCCCTCTTTGTCTTTTATGCTGTCTGTCCTCATAGATGTCTGCTTCTGTATGCACTGTCTTATTTGGTCATTCATTGTAGAGTTCATGTATGGCACATCTAAGGCCTGGTGTCCCCTGGACAGTGTTTAGGATGATGAGATACCAAGATGTGTTGAGGGACTGCAGACATCCTTTTCTCTTTGGACCTTGGTGGCATTCCTACTCCTTCAATCTTCTTTCCTGACACCCAGATTCTCACCATGCCCCCTCTATCTCTTTCCCTCTTCAGTAGGGAAATATTTTCTGATAAGTGACTAGGGCAGCACTTTTTGTGCAGTGTTCTTCCTCCAGTTGAAAACAAGAGGCTCCCTTGTATTTAACCTGATAGATCTCTTTATACCATATAAGTTCTATTTAGTCAAAGTGGAAAAAATAGGTCCAGAGCTTGGCTAGGGTAGGGAATTAATGCCAAAACAAATAAATAAGCAGCAATAAAAATGGACATTATTTCAAACATGGTTTAATTTGTCTACCAAATTGTACCGAAAGGTCCTAATTCTATTCTACCAAAAGGCCCTAATTAGGTGGTATTTCTGCAGTTGAAATTGAGCTCATCTACTTACTGCCCCAGTAAAAAGTCTGTGCCATTCAAAGATTCCACAGTATACTCTAAGCAATGGTGTCCCAGATGAAAATAAACAAAGTGAGACACAGTCAGAGAAGAAACTGATGATACTACAGCACTAAGTAGCACAAATTCCACATAGTTGAGTGATGTTCCTACAAACTGCCATGCTCAATTTGACCCTCTTTTTTATTTCTGGGCCTCTTATTGAGTTGTATATTTTTGTAAAGATTATATAAATATGATTACTTTGAACTGTAATCATGTGTCCTCTTTCTCTTTTTTCAAAAAGTATTTGAGTGGCAGTAAGCATCATCTGGATCTAACTTAAGGGAAAATTAAGTTGTATGAATACATTTATGAAATGCAGTACAGGATCAGAAGCCTTCTCACAATTTATGCTTGTTTACAGCAAGAAGAAAACAAAATTTGATGCTCAAATCACCCTTAAGTTAATGTATGGGAAAACATTTTTACAAGTAGATATATAAAATAAAAAGCAGAGGATTCAGTCCCTATTGATGCCTTGCCAAATCTTAAATGTCTTATCAGGTTTGTGCCTGATACATTCACATGCCACATGACGGCATCCCAGCTAATGCTAGACCACCTTTATGATTGTAGTCTCTCAAGAGTACTATGCTTACTGTCACTCCTGCCACTTAGTGATGTTGTCACTTCCTCTCACCACTGCAGGAAACAGTAGTCAAATGCTCATGATGATGCTGGCTTGGTTAAATCTATACTACTTAAAAAATTGCAGCAGGTTATGATGACGCATGATTGTAAATGTAAATGTCATTTTTATTTACTCAGATGGATTGATAAAATGAAAGTCATACCCAAGCTTTATGAATACATGTCTTAGGCTAAACCCAGAACATTTCTGTCTAACTGTCCCCAGGCCTAGGCCTGGAAGCTTCTAGCCTTCATATAATCTAATCTTCTGCAAGCTTGAATCTTGGAGGTTTCAACTTCCAGCCTCTGTTTGCTAACTTGGGCCTAGAATATTTCAGCCTCTGAGACTTACTACTGAATACGCTCACTCTTTCTAGCTCTTTTTGAACTCTAGCTGGCTGAATCAACTCAGCTGTTCTGGCTCAAACTTCTCTCCAAGATGACTGATTCAAATTGACTTCTCTTGGCTTCTGGTCGAATTGCTCTGCTTGGAAAAACTGCCTCCCAACTCCATAAACTACTCCAAACTGAACTCAACCGAACTGAATTGAATTCTCTTTCATTCTCTCTTCCTCACTGCTCTGTAAGTAGCATCTCTTTCCTGTTTGTTCTCATGAAAGTTGGGTGTATCTTATCTATGACTCATTCTGTCACATTCTTCGATTTGTCACTTTGTCTGCCTCTCAAGTAGATGTCATTATTTGGGATTAAGGATGTGTACTAAAGTGTATTTGCATTCCAGAAAGATCATATCTTTGGATGTGATCCCTTGCCAGAGTAGCCATGTTGCTGGATTAAAATTCCTGTACTCTTAATATTTTATGGTATTAATAATTCTGTTATTGGATTATGGATTTACTCTGTTAAGCTTTTGACTGAAATGCTATAGGTTCCCTTTCTACTTACAAATTGTTTTTATTGTATAACAATTTGCCATAATATTCCAGCAATGTCTTCGCAGTTCTCAACTCATGTTCACTGTGGTTCTTGATTGTCCCATTTTCTCTCATGATTGGTTTAATCCAGTCATTTTGTCTACTATGGCTTTAGAAACAAAAAGTCCATGTATCATGTACTCTACAATACAGTGGGCTTTTGTGTACATTTGCAATTATATCATACAATGTTATCACAACCAAGAGGTCACCTAATTGCACATTTTCAAAAATTTATTTCTATTTCTCTTGTTATTTTACATGATAAGAATGTCATATATTGTCTTATTAAATGAAATAAAAAGTCAAACAATGTTATTTTCTAACATAGAGTCTTAATATGCAGCCCAAGCTATCTTCAGATTCACCATGCTCCTGCACAACCTTCCAGACACTGAGGTTAGAGGTGTATAGTACTACTGGCAGATATTTCATATTTGATGGGAGTTTTGTAGTGCAGTGTAACTCACATTTCATGGTTATCACAAAATGTATAATATCCTGTAAAGATTTATATGGCATAATTAATAAAGACATATGAATCAAAGATATTTCTAACTCATCAATAATAGTAATCACATTTATCAGCACATAACAAAATATTGTGAAATAGGGCTCCTGGCTACCAGATACATACTTAAAGTGTGTGAAAGTATACTGTGAGAATCACTTCTTGTGGACTTTTAAAATGCCCATAGTCTGATCCATACACTGCAGAACTAGCGGAGTGGATGAAATTGTTTTATAGCTTAATGTAGCAGAACTTGAGAAGCTGACAGCACAGAGGTCCAAGGGAGAAGTCTAGTGAAACATAGGGGCCATTAGTACTAAGTCCTAGACTCCAAAGGCCTAATAACATAGTGTCTGATAAAGAACAGTAAAAGATGTATTTCCTAGCCTTAAAGAAAAGTGAACTCCAAGCTGAAGGCCAGCCTAAACTACTCAGTGAGTTACAGGATGGTCACATACTCTATGTACTTAGTTCATAAACTAACATTCATCATTTTATGGAATTTGTTTTTTCTTTTAATTAAGACTATTGATAGCTGTATATATTTCATTCATTTATTATTGAATCTGCTAAATGTACAAATATTTTACATTCAACTATTTCTTTTATAGTTTTCCCTTACCTCCTCTATAATACATGTTCTATGTGTGCAAAATCTGTTTTATTTTTGCTTGCATCTATAGCATATGGATTTAATGTGACAGAGCAGACACCTGGATAATAATGAGGGTAATAATGAATGAAGACTGTGTTATCACTACTTTTTCATTATTTTAACAATTCAGATTGATACACTGTGAGTTTGAAATAGTTCATTGAATCAGGCTCTCTCAAATATTTTACTTCCAGGAACAATCATTCAGAAAACACTGATGGGCCACCAGGAGTCCATAGCCAACAAGCGCCAGAAGAAAGCTACCCTCCCAGGAGCGTGGAAAAGCCATGAGTGGGGTGAAGGGGAGCAACCCTGCTCACCGAGAACCGCCGAGAACCGGCGGGATACAGGGTCTGAGGAGAACTCGGGGACAGGAAACCCCTGAACCCTCCGGTTTCCATCTGTGGGTGGAGACCTCTGCCTGGGACATTAGGGGTCTGTACCTGGGGAACTCAGCCTGGGCCACAGGGCTCCATGAGAGCAGGTATCCCAGGAGTGCTGACACACCTTTGAGCACAGGCAAAACCACCACTTCTGTTCAAATTCACTGGATCAAGAGGGACCCTTGCAGAGCCATCAGGGCATAGGAACCAAGGGACAGCTGGGGACAAGATCCTTCTGATTTCTGTCTGTAACCCAGAGCGGACCCTGTGCCACAGCTCTCCAAACGCAAACACCTCTCAGAGAGAGCTGGTCTTCAAAAAGTGTTGACATAGAGGCCTGCAGGAGGGCCAAGCCACAACCAGACAGAGTAAGATCAGCTAACATCAGAGTTAACAAGATGGCAAAAGGCAAGGGTAAGAACATAAAGAACAGAAACCAAGAGTCTCTCCCACCAAAGCAAGCCCTGGATACTCCAACACACCAGAAAAGCAAGACTCGGATTTAAAATCATTTCTCATGATGATGATAGAAGATGTGAAGAAAGGAATGAATAACATCCTTAAAGAAATACAAGAGAACAGAGATAAACAACTAGAAGCCTTTCAAGAGGAAATAAAAAAATCCATAAAGAATTACAGAAAAGCACAATCAAACAGGCATAATTTTGAGAAAACACAATCAAACAGACAAAGGAAATGCACAAAACTATAAAGGAGCTAAAAATAGAAATAGAAACAATAAAGAAATCACAAAGGGTGACAACCCTGGAGTTAGAAAACCTAGGAAAGAGATCAGGAACCATTGATGTAAGCATCACCAACAGATTATAAGAAATAGAAGAGAGAATCTCAGGAACAGAAGATACCATAGATAACATTGACACAACAGTAAAAGAAAATGCAAAATGCAAAAAGCTTCTAACCCAAAGCATCCATGAAATCCAGGACACAATGAGAAGACAGAACATAAGGTTAATAGGTATAGAAGAGAGTGAAGATTCCCAACTTAAAGGACCAGTAAATATCTTCAATAAAATTATAGAAGAAAACTTCCCTAACCTAAAGAAAGAAATGAACATAAATATACAAGAAGCTTACAGAACTCCAAACAGACTGGACCAGAAAATAAATTCGTCCCGTCACATCATAGTGAAAACACCAAATACACAAAACAAAGAAAGAATATTAAAAGCAGTAAGGGAAAAAGGTCAAGA
>JAPYYD010006777.1:0-10848 GCA_028551405.1 Uromys caudimaculatus
GAGGTGGAATCTCAGACTTGTTTTGATTTGCATTTCCCTGATGACTAGGGATGTTGAGCATTTCTTTAGGTGCTTCTCAGCCCTGCGAATTTCCTCAGTTGAGAATTCTCTGTTTAGCTCTGTTCCCCATTTTTTGATGGGGTTATTTGGTTTTTTGGAGTCTAACTTCTTGAGTTCTTTGTATATATTGGATATTAGCTCTCTATTGGACATGTATCGGGTGTTTTTAATACTCACGAATTAAATTCAGAAAACAAAACGCAATGAAAGATGATACTAAATACAATGAAAAATAACCAGAAAATGCAGTTTTTATTCATAGTTTTTAGAAACTTTTTTTTTGACTCATAAATTATCTGGATGATGCTTAGAACCCGAATCTGGTAGAATATATTTTTCTTTATTTACAAATAATCAGTTTATGGATGAAATCCTAGGAAATTAGGATGTTCTATTTGCAGAGTCACTTAAATTCTAAAACTTCTTCCTATTTCTAAAATCTCTTTCTGTGTTGAGACTACCTAACTGAAAGCTACTGCAGAATGAGCACTAAGATGTGTGTCAGCCTCTTGCTGGAAGCCACAGGCAGCCTGCCCTTTCACTTCAGGGGTGTGAGGTGGTGGTCCATTTTTGTTTTCTGGGAAAGTTCACAGGAAGACGCCTTTAGAATATGGCGAGTTATCCTGGTATCTCAGAGGATCGAGTCCAGGATTTACGTGTGCAGAGTTTACTGAGATCTGTGTCAGACCTCTTGTGCACTTTCAAGCATTGCTTGGTTACTAGTAGTAACTAGTACAATGCAGTTGGTATGTGTTGTTCAAAAAAATAATGAAACTTAAAAGGATCTATACTTACTTGTTTGTTCTGAAATAATGGTTTTTTCAAATATTTTCGATCAGTGGTTGCTAGGATCTGTAGTAAAGGTGACTGATGGGTTGTGTATATATTGAAGTGTGTGTCCACTAATTTGGTTCATGTGAGTATTATTATTAGTAATAGATCCCCTGGCTGATAGAGGGATATCGCAAATCTGAAGAGAGATTGGATTCTTGCTAGTGTCTGATTTGTTGTTGAAATCATGGGCATTTTATTTACTGTCTTGTCCCCGGGCTTCCTCCCAGCAAAGCAGTCTGCAGAGACTGGGTTTTTCCTGGTCTCTGGTCTTTGTGGGTGTGCTGGCTAGTTTTATGTCAACTTGACACAAGCTAAAGTCATAGGAGCGGAGGGAACCTCAGCTAAGAAAAGACCTCCACAAGACCCAGCTGTAAGGCATTTTCTTAATTAGTGATTGGTGGAGGGCTCAGCTCATTGTGGGCGGGGCCTTCTCTGGGCTGGTGGTCCTGAGTTCTGTAAGAAGTTGAAAAAGCCATGGGGAGCAAGCCTGTAAGCAGCACTCTCCATGGCCTCTGCGTCAGCCTCTACTCCAGGTTTCTGCGCCGTTTGAGTTTCTGTCCTGACTTCCTTCAGATGAACAGCCATATGGAAGTGTAAACCAAACAAACTCTTTACCCCCTACCTTGCCTTTTGGTCCTGGTGTTTCGTTGCAGCTGCAGAGACCCTGACTATGTCATCAGGTCTGTCCGGAGATGATTGACATCTCCCTGACACGCCCCTTCAAGCCTCTCATTCATGGTTCCCATGATTGTTTCTCACCCGGAGACTGTCTTCCCTCCGTTCAGCCTGGACATTGTTTTAACTCTCTTCATGGAATCTTCTTATTTCCTTTCTTGGATTTACCCATCCCTTTCCTCTCTCCAACTCTCCTGGTTTGAAGATAATCTTGTCTTAAAACAAATCAAATGGTTTTTGCCTGTGATGATTCATGGACAGTGGCAACAGATGAATAAATTATTTGTTGTTTAGTTATATCTATCAAAGTATCCCACAGATTTAGAGAGTTACTAATTGATAGAGCGTACAAAAACATGTCAGCATGAAACTTGTGCAGTGTGTTGAAAGGCAATCAGACTTAAGTCAGACTTCGTAGCCGGTTAGTATGAGAACCTCGAGCCCACTGTTTAATGACGCGCTCGGGGAACAGCCTGCCATTGTTTAAAATATTGTTTTCTTTTACCGTAGAATTTTGCATATTTAAAACATAGGTAAATGATTATTTTGATTTTGAAATGTTTTGCTGCCTGCTTAAATTGCACACTTTGAGTTAATTTTTCTGGGGGAGCGCACGGCATTGTCTGCTTCCTTGCCTTATATTTTAGCCATATGTGTGAGTTCAGATTCACAGATATCTCTGAATTCGGAATCCTGACAGCTAGCTCATCAGTTCCTTTTCTTAAATGAAGACGTTGCTCAGAGGGCAAAATTGAGGTCAGAGCTCCTCGTTCGTTGTGATTACTGATGGATGTCCAGTCCTTCCTGTGAAAGAATGTTTTGTTCACTTCTTTTTACCATGAAATCAAAGTCATTGGGAATAAATGCCATTGGAACGTACTGTGTTCATTATTGGGAGCATTAATTCATACTGATCTGTCCTAGGTCACTTACTAAAATAGGCTGACAGGCTCTCTACCAAAGAAATAATGTAAATGGAAGCATACGCTTCCTTATTTCAACTGCTTTGTGCTTTGCATAATAGAAAGACGAGCTGTGAGTTCCATCAGTCACATCTGCGCCTAGGTCACAGAGACTATCTTTAGAAGCTCCACTCTCGTAGCAATCCATCTTAGCAAAGTTCCTCCCAGTGTCTGCAGTTGGCTCCACTCTTCCTTGACTGCCCTCTTGACTGCTGACTTGGGAATTAGGATTTTGATAGAAACCTTATTTCACCTTTTTATGTAGTTTGCTTCATTAGAGCTGATGAAGTAAGATCTACCACAAATGAAGAAACTAGAGATATGACAGACAACCTGGTACAGATCTTGTAGGAGACAAGCTGAGATGTTGATTGACAGATTTTCCTACAATTTTGTGAAGCTAAGAGAATTTTCTTTATTAACAAGCGAGACAGATGGGCTCAAGTTTTACAGGCTTAGCATAGTTCTGCTTGTGTTTGAATGGCTTTCCCTCTTTCTTTTTTTAGAACGTAAGGCAAGCAATGCCAAAGTGTGTGCTGTAGAAGTCAGGAGGTAACCATTATGTAAAACGATACATAATATTATTTGCTATATGTAATAAATATATAATGCTTTGTTCAGTTAGGGCTCCTAACTCAAGCTCGCCTCAGACTTGCTCCTGTAGCCATGGCTGGTCTTGAGTTCCTGATCCTTCTCCCTCCACTTCGCAGGCGTTGAGATTCCCTTCATATGTCCCCGTAACTGGTCTAAACAGTACGTTTTCAGTAGAGAAGTACAGCATATGTCACCCCAATCAGATGATCTTATCACTGCCAGCAATGGACAAGGTTCTCCTTCAGAGACAAGCCTCTGGCAAGCACAGCCTCTGCTCCACTATTCTTCTGCTAAATGGTTGGTCTACATTTAATCACAGGACTGCAGCCGGACAAGCCAGGTCTGTGGCTGAAATGGATGTCAGGATCCTCCATGTGATAAAGGCAAGAGCAGAAGTTTAAAGAACGCAGCAGTTACTTGCAGTGTGTATGTAAACTGTTGCTTGCTTTTTGGATTAAACAAAACTAAAGAATGTGACAGGGATTGGTGGCGATGCACTTTATGTTTTTGGTATCGTTTACCTTTCGTGGCCATGACTGATATGTAACGGACCCTAAGAAGAGAGTGCTTTTAGGAGATACAAGCTGATGTGTAGACAGGATGTTTGAATTTATGTTCCATGGGATTATAGAGAAACCTCCATGCTGAGAGAAGTGTGAAGCAGATGTGAAACACTAACAATTTATGTGCTTCTGTGGGGCTCATGGATATATATTCTGCCTCCTTTCTGGTGGTTTGCAATGTATCATAATTAAAAATTAAAAAGAAAAGAAGCAAGCATCAGGTCTCTAATCAAAAGTTGAGGGACCCAGACTCAAGAGAAAATGATGAAGGGCTGTCAGCTAGCATTGAACATTGATTGAAGCCTTCAAATATTCATGTAAAAGGGGGAATATTTGAAAAATACGGCTGGAGAGATGACTCAGTCATTAAGAGCACTGAATGTTCTTCCAGGGGTCCTGAGTTCAAATCCCAGCAATCACACGGTGGCTCACAACTGTAATGGGATCCAATGCCCTCTTCTGGTGTGTCTGAAGACAGATACAGTGTATTCATATACATAAACTAAATAATTCTTTTTTAAAAAAGAAAATATACAAGCCACCTACAAGGAGCACTTAGGTGATGTAGGATATCTTAAAATTGGGAATTCTTCTCCATTCCCACTAAATCAATGGATAATTACGTCTGTCTTAGCATACGAAGGAAAGGCTGTGACTTGGAGAAATAGAGATAAGGAGTATGGGGTGTGCTGCTGGAGTGGGTGTGGAAGATAAGCCGGGCAGCAGGCTTTAGAGGACGTCACTCGCACGGGCTGAAGCCTCACCATTGGGGGTAAAGGCTTGGCTCTTTTATGTTTAGCACACGCGTGGTGCTCCTCACCGTGGAGCCTAAGGAAGCTTAAATGTTAGATCAACTTAGGCGGTGATACATCAGAGTCCTAAGAAAGCACACGTCGACAGGAGATTGGCTCCGAGGACAGGGCGTGTCCCCATGGTAGTTCCTAAGCTGATAATGCTTCATTAAATGTTTGTAGGTAGCAGCAATGCTTAAGCAGTTACTCAGCTGCTAGTCCATTTGTTTAATAAAATTATCTCTCTCCTCTCTAGAAGCGTATAAATATGAATTATTACTCAGCTTATGTCCAGGTACAGATTGGTTGGATTTGAGCCTGAATTGCTGAACCTCTACCCCTTATTTCAGGATATCTCTTATTTACCCCAATATATAACTTGTTAGAAGGTACAAACAGAGTGATCAAGAAAATAGTGCTTACTCTGTATATAAAGGCTCAGTAATAGGAAGTTTACTTTAAGTGATAGAAAAAGGTAAAGAGGCGTAGATCCCATTATCATGGCATTGGTTAAATGAGACATTCATGCCTCTAAGTCAGTCAGTGCCTATGAAACACCATGCACAGGCCACAACGCAAGGATGGGAAGGAGAGGGGAGAGTCAGAACCCTTAGTTTTAGGAGCTGCGTTTTGCTTTCATCATTATCAAAGTGAGAAGCTCTTACTTTGCTCCAGTTATGAGAAGTCACAAGGAAGGACAGTGGTAGGCACAGGCTTAGCATTAACAGATTATTATGTCAACAGCAGTGAGTTCATATTCACCTGTTTCCTAGTGGAGAGTTTATACAGAAGCTGCACCACACCTGCCACCTCGTGGCAGTTTTAGGAATTACATAGGCTAATGCTGAGGGTGAAATTGACCCTTATGTGTGAGTGTGTCCTTCGAGACCTCCGGAGACACTAGTGTGTATCCCTGGGATTTTTACAGTCTGACTCACCACAGACATGCTGGTGTGCTTTATTACAGGTTTTTATTTATCACCTGTAGGTATAATTTTCTATAGTTTATCTTTGTTTAGACAGAGGAATCATAAAATACTCTATGATTTGTTTTACTTGATAAAATATTTTCTAAGACTTATTAAATATTTAAGATATCCCTTTAATCTGGCAGCTTGGGCCACTGGTGATTTGGGTTCCATGGGTGGGATGGGGCCCTGAGTGAAGGTGGGGGCAAGACAGGAAGTCCAAGTTAAAGTGGGGGCACAGCCTCATTTGCTTGACTGTGGTAAGTCCCTCGCTGACGACTGTCGTTCTGGCTGGCCTGGTTTAAATTGTTCAGATCACTAAGGTAGAAAAGGAAATACCACTAGCATTTTAATTTTCATTTTCTGAGTTAGCTTGAAGCGTTTTCCTTTATTTAGATATTTTCTATGTTACAGTAAGAGTGTACAGCATTTCTTTTTTAATGAAGAGCTAGTATATATTACAGTGACCATTTCTAGATATATCATTGTTATTACAAATGACATTTCTTGAAAAAGATTTTTCTATCTGGGAAGGTGCTGGGAACACATGCAGAGAACATCTTAACACTGATTTGTGTGTCTGTCAGTGCTGCTGTCTTTATTTTGATGAATTTGTATGTGGTCTGGGGGAATGGGAGCAGTTTCTTGCCTGCTGACGTGTAGTTAGTTGTTTACACCGAGTCTGTGCTGGATGTCTCATTTCTAGGATCCAGTTCCTGCAGCTGAGAAAGGTTTGTCATTGCATAGTGATCCCCTTTTCTCTGTTAATGCCTGAAGAAAAGCAGTCTGCTGCTTGTCAGGTGACGGGGAAGACTGCCATAGCAGTAGGGAAGACCGGTGTAATGGCCCATGTGTTGCCACTTCTGCCAGGGAGCAGGGCGCACTGGTCAGTGGGAGGAAGCTGTGAGGACACACCACGCTGTAGGTGCTCCTGCTGAGTAGTTCCTCAGGATGGCCACCCACAAGCCTTGCAAATGCATATCAAAGGGAGGGGCTGAGCTCAGTCAGACAGCAGGGTGATGAGACCTAGAGGGAGGCGGGGCGCAGGTGGGGCTGGCTGTGCAGGCCTCGGAGGTCAGAGGAGTCCAGCTCGTTTGATCAGCACTAGAAAGTAGGTGTCAGCCTTCGGTTTGCTTATGTATACATGCATGTGTGTGCACATGCGTGGGTGGGTGACTGCTGTGCGGTGTGTGTGTGCGTGCGTGCGTGCGTGCGTGCGTGTGTGCGTGCGTGTGTGCGTGTGTGCGTGTGTGCGTGCGTGTGTGCGTGCGTGCGTGCGTGCGTGCGTGCGTGCGTGTGTGCGTGCGTGTGTGCGTGCGTGCGTGCGTGCGTGTGTGTGTGTGTGTGTGTGTGTGTGTGTGTGTTCCTTCGCTCTCTGTAAAGGCTGGTACCTTGTGTGTCAGGCAAGTGCTGCCCTGCTAACCCCAGATTGGTCACCTGTTTGCTTTTCTTTCTTTTCTTTTTCTCCCTCCCTCCTTCCCTCCCTCCCTTCCTAACTTTTTCTCTCTTCCCTCCCTCCCTCTCTTCCCCCTCTCCCTCCCTCCTTCCCTCCCTCCCTCCCTTTTCTCTCACACTTTGTTTTTAGCCAGATAGTTCATCCCTGTCTGCATTTAGGAGACCTCTAACACACCAGACCTTCACCACGTCAGGTTTGCATCTATGACGTCACTATGCATTTTCTAACTGATTAACTGTTACTACGCTAACTGTTAGACCATAGCCTTGGTTAGACACTGTTGCCAATTCACCTCTGCTCTTTCAGTGGCGACTTTCCTTATGTCAAGCATATTTCATCACATACAGGAACCAGCATGTGGTTTGCCGCACTTAACACTACCCCCTTGTAGAAATGATTGCCTGGACTGTTAGTGTCCGTGCGTTTGCCAGAAGTTGTGTGTGTGATTTCTTACAGCTTCACTGCCCCCCATCAATAGGTAGTTTTCTTCCTCATCCAGCACATTTTTGAGTTTATTCTCCAGTGGACCATGGCAGGATGCAGCTTCTCCATTTCTTTATTTTTCTGCTGGGGAAAAGTAGGTAGTTGAGCATAAAAGGAATGGCCGATTCCCCAAGAGCCTTGGGGCTCCTTGGGTGATGAATCGGCATATTTATTTATTTTTAAAGATGTATTTATTTTATTTATATGAGTTCACTATATCTGTCTTCAGACACACCAGAAGAGGGCACCAGATCCCATTACAGATGGTTGTGAGCCCATCATGTGGTTGCTGGGAATTGAACTCATGACCTCTGGAAGAGCAGTCAGTGCCATCTCTCCAGCCACTGAATCGGCATATTTAAGTTTCAGTCTTTACCATTCTGGAAGCTTAAATGCCAGGTTACTTCAACGCAAAAGCCTGCGTTCTTGAAATTCAAAGACACTTTAATTCTTGCTTTCTATGATTGCTCCTGAGATAGTGAATTAGATTTCTGAACTACCTGGTCTGGAGCCGGCACACAGCTCCGGGAACAGGCCGAGGTGGTGTGCCTTAGCATGACGGCGGTGTGTGCTGGTGGGAGTGGAGCAGTCAGGACAGCCATTGTCATCCTAGGGGCCAGGGATTAAATTGACCTCCGTCTGAGGGTTTACAAGTCCCGGACCTCCACCCTTCTGTACACCGACCAGGTGACAGCTTAATGGAGATTTTGAGATGTGGCTGAATTCTGGTGCTCAGCACTCACTGTCTTCCTGTTCCCTTAAGCAGCCTGCTTGGGAGGAGTGTACTTGTTCTAAAGGAACATTGTGCCCCCTTAAGACTACGGAAGCAGTGGATCCCAAGAAGCTGGTACCTCCCTAGGAAACTTCCACTGACTGAAGAAAACCCTCAAGCCCCGGGGCAAGCAGAGATGGAGCCTGTCTCCTGAAGAAAGGTTCACAGCCTGTCAGTCTGCTGTGTAGGGAAACTGATCTCACAGGAAGCCTAGGGATCAAAGCCCTCCTAGGAGGGCTGCGTGCTGTGCGCTGGCTGCTGAGTTATGCATTGCTCTTAAACCTTCGCTCCGTTAGAGCCCTGACCCTGGGCTTGAGGGGTCCTCCATCTCCTCTTCCCTTGCCACCATGAGTAAATCCCCATTTTCTGCTTTTCACTGGCAGTCCAAGTGGCTTATTGAGGATGAGAGGCCAAACGGAGCTTCTTGAGGTACAAGCTATGGCCCAAGTCTGAAAATGTTGCTGCCACGTCTGTGGCCTGAGGCTGATGGTGATTGCTTCTGAATTGTGAAGACATGATTACAGTAGGCTGTAGCTCTGCTCCTCCCTTAGCCATGCGCCTCTTTGTATGCTAATAATGGAGGCACCTACAATTCCTGTTTCAAATACGTTCGTAAAGCTGGCTGGCCTCTTAGGTTTTTTTGTTTGTTTGTTTGTTTTGTTTTTATTGTTTTGTTTTTCAAATACTTCTTATTGCCTCACATGATAAACTTTGTATTTGTAGAACTGGAACCTAAAATGCAACTTACTTCATATCCTTGAGTTTTCTATAGCAAAACTGTGAGATTCTGTCATTTTTATTTGTTCACAGATGAACGTAAGACAATGAAAACTGAAAGACAGCTCAGTGAGTTACTAGTACTTACTGTGGGAACTTAAACCCTGCTTTAAGGAGGAGAGAAAACAGTGTCTTGACAATGAATGGTTAATAAACTTTCTGTCTAACAGTTCCAAGAGTCAAGTACCCGAAGCCCACCGTCACTGTAGAATGCAGCTCTGTTTGTTACCTTGGGATCCTTACTTGTGCGTATTGAGCTGTTCTGTATCATTTGTCTGACAAGGACTGTGTTCTCAGCCCCCCCTCACCACCACCTTCCCCACCGCCTCTCTGCAGGGACTGAACTGGCATCTTCATGTTTCCTGTGGAAGCTTTGTGCTCCTGAACTACATGCTCCACCCAAACCTCAAAAACTTCAGATCCCCTTTAAAAAAAATCACAAATTATAGTCTTGAGTCCATCATTGACAAGTGCGGTTAATTAGAATATGTCAGTTTACAGAAAAATGGGTCTTATTTTACTATTTAATTAAGAATGTCTTTGAAACTCCAATAATGAAACAGCTGTTTTCCTTGGTGCCATTATTTCTTGGTGCTAGTGAGTTTGAATTAAAACAATGCATTTAAAGTGTTATTCTTTTCTCCCACATTTGTTTTTTTTTTTTTTTTTTAATGTAGGCAAATTAACAAATATCAGTGTGAAAGTCTAATTTACTTGAATTGGGTTTTTTTTTTTTTTTTTTTTTTTTTTTTTTTTTTTTTTCGGTTTTTTCGAGACAGGGTTTCTCTGTGTAGCCCTGGCTGTCCTGGAACTCACTCTGTAGACCAGGCTGGCCTCGAACTCAGAAATCCACCTGCCTCTGCCTCCCAAGTGCTGGGACTAAAGGCGTGTGCCACCACTGCCCGGCCTTTTACTTGAATTGTTAATTGTGTTTATTTTTATTAGATGTAAAGATTCAGAATCAGGTTTTATTCTAGTGGGCTCTCAAGGTGGAATAGACCAACTAATATATTTTTTGTCAGTGTCAGTCATGGTTTGAATTCATTTACTTAGAGAATTTCAGTAGATTATATGTGTTAGGGAAATTTCTGATAAGAAAAATCGCATAGAGCCCATTAGACATCCTGTGTAAGCAATGTTTGTGGAAAAGTTTAAAATACGTTGGCAGCACGGGATTACTAGGAACAGCTTTTTTTGCCTACAGCAGTTAACTATGAATTAGAAATGTTGGAATGCTTGGTATTATCTTTGAAAGAGAAATCTGCAGAAGTCTGCATCTACCCTTGGCAAGTTACCAAACCCATGCATCATGGCATTTTAATATAATTTTATTCTTATATCAGATTTAAAATATTTTTAGCCGTAGAAAATTGCTTCCTCTGATTGACAAAATGATTTAACAAGGGTGTCTTAATGTTAGAAAAATGCTTCCCTGTGTGTGTGTGTGTGTGTGTGTGTGTGTGTGTGTGTCCATGAGCTTAAGCCCAATTACCATGTCATTTTCAGTCTATATAGGAGTTTATTAAACATCTTACCAGCATCACCCTGCCCAGGAGCAAGCGTAACTCTTGGAGGGTTTAGTATGCACTGTGGAAGGAAACGGTTTTCTCCTATTTCAATGCTGAGCCTTCCTGCCTACCTTCCTTCTCACCTGCTCACCTCCCCTCCTGCCCTCCTGCCCACCTGCCCACCTTCCCTCCTGCCCACCTTCCCTCCTGCCCACCTGCCCACCTACCCTCCTGCCCTCCTGCCCACCTGCCCACCTTCCCTCCTGCCCACCTTCCCTTCTGCCCACCTGCCCACCTACCCTCCTGCCCTCCTGCCCTCCTGCCCACCTACCCTCCTGCCCTCCTGCCCACCTTCCCTCCTGCCCACCTTCCCTTCTGCCCACCTGCCCACCTTCCCTCCTGCCC
>JAPYYD010006778.1:0-10847 GCA_028551405.1 Uromys caudimaculatus
ATTTCTTTTATTCTGTTGGTGATGCTTACATCAATGGTTCCTGATCTATTTCCTAGGTTTTCTAACTCCAGGGTTGTCTCCCTTTGTGATTTCTTTATTGTTTCTATTTCTATTTTTAGCTCCTTGATAGTTTTTTGCATTTCCTTTGTCTGTTTGATTGTGTTTTCTTGCACTTCTACCTGTTTGTTTGTGTTTTCCTGTAATTCTTTAATGTATATTTGAATTTCCTCTTGAACGGCTTCTCGTTGTTTATCCCTGTTCTCTTGTATTTCTTTAAGGGTGTTATTCATTTCTTTCTTAAAGTCTTCTATCATCATCATGAGAATTGATTTTAAATCTGAGTCTTGCTTTTCTGGTTTGTTGGGGTATCCATGGCTTGCTGTGGTGGGAGAGCTGGGTTCTGATGGTGCAGAGTACTCTTGGTTTCTGTTCTTTATGTTCTTGCCCTTGCCTTTTGCCATCTTCTTGACTCTGTTGTTAGCTGATCTTACTCTGTCTGGTTGTGGCTTGCCCCTCCTGCAGGTCTCTGTGTCAGTACTCCTTGAAGACCAGCTCTCTCTGAGAGGTGTTTGGGTTTGGAGAGCTGTGGGACCGAGTCTGATCTCGGTCTCTGTGTTTCGCGGGTTCGGGGCAGTTCCTGACTTTTCCGAGCTCCTGAGAGGGATCTTTGTCCCGGCGCTAATTTGCTATGGAGCCCTGTGGCCCAAGCTGAGGTTCCCGGCTGCTGGAAGTTGCTGTCCCTCAATCTCTGTGGCCCGCAGAAACCGGGCGGAATCAGTGAGCACTGGGGCTCGTTTTGCCCCTGCTCGGGGCTTTTCCACGTTCATGGGAGAGAAATTTTCTCCCGGAGCTGCTTGACTATGGTATCCTAGTGTTCCAGGCAAAAGTTTACTGCCTCAGCCGCCCACTGTTGGGATCCAGGGGGTTTCTAAGCCCGCCTGCCTCGGTCCTTGTGTCTCGCGGGTTCGGGGCAGTTCCTGGTGAGCTGTGGGGCGTGTCTTTGGCCCTCTCCCGGCTATTTCGAGCTCCTGAGAGGGATCTTTGTCCCGCGCTAATTTGCTATGGAGCCCTGTGGCCCAAGCTAAGGTTCCCGGCCGCTGCCGGACCAAGGTTTGTTTCTTATAGTCTTGACTCTTCTGATTAAGGCTCTAGTTGATCACACTGACTGCAGAGCCTTTGAGATTCAATCATCCTTTCTTTATTGATTTGTCTGTGTTTTTGTATTTTAAATTTTATTTGTTTCTTTTTTTTTTTTTATTACTTCTTCAGTTCCTTTTGGGTCAATTTTCTTTTTTTAACTTTCTTAAGGAATAAGTTTAGATTATTGATTTAAACATTTTTTTCCAAGGGTTGGTTGGTAAAATGGCTTAGTGGGTAAAGGCGCCTGCTGTCAAGCCTGATACTTGAGTTCAATTCCTGAAATTTTCATAATGGAAGGAGAGTACCAACTCAAATAATATTTTTTTCAAGGATACTTGAGTTAGTAGAATATTTACTTACCTAGTATCTATGAGCTCTGGGTTTGAACTCTAGCACCACGTGAAACAGGATATGGCGGCACACACCTGTAACTCCAGCACTTGGGAAATAGAAGCTGGAGGATTGGGAGTTGAAGCCAGCCTGGAGGACATGAGATTCCATCTCAAAAAATCAGTTTCTTTATTTAGTGCCATAAGACCTCTTCTAAGGACGTTAGCAATGTCTCATACACTTTTATGTCTTCATTGTTGTTCAGTTCAAAATAATCTCTAATATTCTTTGTGGTTTTTACTTCATTTATTTTAACTGTCTTTTGTTATGTACATTTACTTTCTGGAGTGGCAGTTGTTTTTTGAGTCAGGGTCTCTATGAAGCTCAGAATATATTTTTTAGAAGAATGATATTTAATTCCCAAATGTCTAGAAATTTTCCTTTTATCTTTCTACTACTATTGTTTTTTAATTTCTTTCTGATCTGGTAGCATACTTAGTATGATTTCAGTTATTTTAAGTTAGTTAAAGCTTGCTTTGTGATAGAGTCTCTTTTGTTAATAAGCCACATATACTTTTAAAAGTCTGTTTTATGTTTTTAGTGGAGTGTTCTATATGTCATTTACATTTAGTTAATGGTGTTATTTAATTTTATATCCTTGTTACATTTTCTATTTATTGGTTCTGTCAGTTCCTAAGAAAGAAACATTGAGGTGTCAAGTTTGCCTATTACTCATGTCAGTTTCAGTTTTCGAATAATCTGTGTGTGTGTGCACACAAGTGTATTTTATGCATATGTATTCACATATGTGGGTACATCTGTGTATGCATATGCATGTAGAGCTAGAAATCAGCATCAGGTGTCTTCCTTATGCCCTTCAGTGACAGACTTCTCCCCAGCCCTGCTTCACAGGTGTAAAGGTCTATTGTTAGATACATACACTTTCAGAAGTAGTATTGTTGGTGGTGTGTTTTTTAGACAGGATTTGCTATGTAACTTAGATTGGCCTCAACCCCCTGAGTCCTTCAACTGATAATCCTTCTGCCTCGGCTTCCCTAGCACTGGGATTACAGGAATGTACAACCAGTGTTGGCTTAGGACTGATAGGCTTTTTGTTTTGTTTTGTAAATTGACCTTCTTTTCCTTATATACTGCCAGCCATTCTCCTGAGTGATTCTATTCTCAGTGTCTCGTTTCTCACTCAAAGTTCTACTTTGGCTGTTATGAATATAGTCACTCCAGTTTTTCTTTGACTAGTGTTTCAATAATATGTCTTTTCCATCCTTTTAAATTCTTTTCTTTACATATTTTATGAGTACAGGTGTTTTATCTGCATCTATGTCTGTGTACCATGTACATGCCTTGTGCCCATGGAGGCCAGAATAGGGCCTTAGAAGTGGAGTTACTAATGGTTAGGAATTGAAACCAGTTCCTCTAGAAGAGCAAGCTTCCCTCTTAACTGCTAAGCCATCTCTCTAGATTCATCCCTTTTTGTTGACACAAAGTCTCTCTGTATGCAGTCCTGGCTTCAAGCTCACTGTTTAGCCCAGGCTGACCTGAAACTTAAGATCCTTCTGTCTCCAACTACCAAATGCTGAAATTGCAGGTATGCACCACATCACCTAGCTCATCTTTACTTTTATACAACTGGTATTAATTACATTTGAAATTTGTTCTTGTAGATAACATATAGTTGGGTTCATTAGTCTGTTGGAGCTATCATCACAAAATACCACAGACTAGATGCCTTAAACAATAAAAGTTTCTCTTTTCGCAGGTCTAGAATTCCAAGATCTCTCTTCTCTGACTTATTGCTTGGTTAGGGCCTGCTTTCTATTTGAAGGTGGCCTACATGCTGTGACCTTGGTATTGTCTTCACACTGTTCCTTTTCATATCTTTCCTTAACTTTTCCTTTTTTTTTCTGGCAGTGCTGGGAATTGAACTGGGAAATTAGCGTTGTGCTGCCCCAGCCCTTCATTTAACTTTTAATTCTCTCTATAAATGTCCTATCTCCAAATATAGTATGAATTGGGCTCTAATATATGAACTAGGGATCATAACATTCAGTCCCTAATACTGGGTAATAGTTTTAATCCTTTTGGAAATTTTCATCTAATTGGTGCATTTTAGTCTTTTCACTTTAAATAGAGTTATTGATTCCCTTGGATTTAGGCATCCCATTCCATTGTTCATTCACTGCTCTTTTTCCCATTTTATTTGGTAGTGGTTCCTCTTGCTGCCTTTAAAAAATTAAACATTTGTTTTGTTTTGTGTTTTGTATTACATACTTATTTATCGCTCTGTATGTGGTGAGAGAACCTAGAACCCTGGTAGGATAAACATACTCCACCACTGAGTATCTTGTGTTTATCTTGTCTTGCTGTGTAGCCCAGTGATTTCAATTGTATTAAGTTTGTCAAAGCTTGCTTCCCAACTCATACATGCTTGAAAAAAAAAGTATGTTGTGCTTTTTAGTGGGGTATTCTGTATGTGTCAGCAAACAGTTAGTTGGTGGTGTTATTTAGTTTGTTTGTTTGACTTGTATTGGTTTTGAGACAGTCTCCCCATGTAGCTCTTGAATGGCCTTGAACTCCCAGAGATCTGCCTGCTCTGCTTCCTGGGGGCTGGGATTAAAGTCCTATACTGATTTTCTATCTACTGGTTCTTTCCATTTCAGGCTGTTTCCACTTGATAGACAGCCCAGGCAGGCCTCAAACTTGTGATCCTCCTGGCTCCTCTGCTTCCTAAGCATTGAGATTGCAGGTCAAAGTACCACCATGCTTTGCCCTTGGTTATGTATCAGACTGTATCTATTTACAGAGTTTCTTTTATGTTTACTCTAGAGATTATCACGTGTGCTTAACTTTTTAAAATACAATTGATGTTAATATTTTTACCTCTTTTGCTACATGTATGAACTTGTATAAGTTTCCTTACCTTGTCCCATTTCTGTTTTGATTGTTATATATCTACATGCATTAAAAATTACACTGGACACGCTTACAGTGTCTTTGTCTCTTTGTTTGGTTTAGGGTGTTGTTGCTTTTATGTGGAGATTCACTATTTTTGTTGTCAGGTCCTAAATTCCTAGGTTCATTTGATCCTTCTGCCTCAGCCTCCTGAGTATGTGGCACAGCCATGTGCTACTACATCCGTCTTTATATTGTTATAGTTATTGCTTTCAACATCTTCATATTTTAGAGAATTGAAGAGAAATGACATTATTATATTTATCTTTTAAAAAATCATGTCTCGTGTTCTTCCTTCATTGTTGATAATTCAGATTTCTTTCTGTGATCAGTTGTCTGTCTGTTTGTAAACTGCTTTTAGTAATTATTTTCAGATTAAGTCTGTTGGCAATGTATTTTTCCTTTATTGTGAGTGTCTTTATTTCACTTTTATTCCTGAAGGAAATTTCCATAACATACAGATTTTTCAGTGTAGTTATCATTTCTTACATTTATTTATGTTTTTGTGTGGACATACATTTTTGTGTATGGAAGCCAGAAGACAACTTATAGAAGTCAGTTCTCTCCTTCCACTATGTAGGTTTCAGAGATTGAACTCAGACTGTTAGACTTGGCAGCAAACACCCTAACCTGCTGAGCTATCTCATTTGCCTGAATTATCATTCTTTTTTGGCATCTCAACAATGTTGTTTTACTTCTTCGCTCTGCACTCTGTGATTTCTGGTAAGAAATTCACAGTCATTTGAATAGTTAATTCCCCTATATTTATTATTTTTCCTTTGTCTTTAGTTTTCAGCAGTTTTATGATAATGTTTCTGGGTATGGAATACTTTGATTATTTTTAGCCTGTTTCAGATTTCTTCTACTTCCTGAACCTACAGATCCATGCCTTTTTGTCAGATTTGGGACAAAATGAGAACTTATATCTTCAAACACATTTCTGAATTAGCCGCTTTCTCCTATGCTTCTGGAACTCTGATAATCTAAAATTGGTATTGTCCACCATGGTCCCAGAAATGCTGTTCTTTTTCCCTGGACCACCCATTTTTCAAATTGGACAATTTCTATTGATTTACCCAGAAGCTTTCTTATTCTTCTCTTTTCTCTGCTATCGTCTCCCCTCCCCTCCCTTCCCCTTCCCTCTCTTCCCCTCCTCTCCCCTCCTCTCCTCTCCCCTCCTCTCCTCTCCTCTGCTCTCCTCTCTCTTCTCCTTTCCTCTCCCGTCCCCTCTCCTGTCCCCTCTCCTCTCTGATTGTATGAGTCCTGGACTTGAATTCAAGTTGTCAGGCTTGTTGGCAAGCGCCTTTTTCTGCTGAGCCATCTTGCTGGTCTCTTCTCTGAATTTTGGGTGACTATCCTACATCCCATTGCTGCTCTGTGTTCTGGTTTTGCAAGTGAAGCTTCTGTTGCTTATGGTATAAGAAAAAGGATGGAAAAAGCCAGATAGATGAACATTAAAGATTCCCTTCTTTTAAAGCTAAACAGGAAAGTCACTCTTAGAGATCTTTGTCTGTGTCCGTACCATTTTCTGGACCAGTGAATACCAGTGAAAAGTAGAAACTCATAATTTATTGAGTTCTGACCTTTCTCTTAATCTTCCTAGTACTCTTTTCCTTTTTAGATTCTTCTAACTGCTCTTGCCTTCTGTCCAGGTTTCATGTCTATACTAAGAGGGAAATATAAGGGGGAATATGCTCACTCCATCTTACTTGGAAGCATGGATCCCAGAGTTACAATGTACTATGCTGCCCATTGTCCCTGGGAACATGCCTGTATATTCTAAGTGCATACATAGATCACTGCTCTCAGCTGTTGTGTTGCTAAACTGCAAGGCACATATGGGAAGCAGTGGGAGTATCGATATTGTCTGTTTGTAAACAGACAATTATTCTTTCCTGAAGAATAAGTTTGTGGTTGAAACATTGTGTTTCTTTTAGCATTTGAAAAGTATTAGGGCTACTTCTTCCTGACCTTCTCATATGAGAAATCTATCGTTTAAATCTTGCCCCCTTATATATAATGCACTCTTGTTGCCTGGCTGCTTTCAAAATATTTCTATCTTTCCTATTTTTTTAATTTTTTGCTTCTCTTTTCCCATTAATTTATTTATTGGTTTTACAACCTGATCACAGCTCTCCCCTTCTCTAGTTCCCCCCTCTCCTCCATTCCCTCCTCCGCTTCTCCTATGAGAAGGGGGAGGTCCCCCTGGGTATTACTCTACCCTGTCACATGAAGTCACTGCAGGACTCTCCCACAGAGGCCAGACAAGACCGCTAGCTCAGTTAGGGGAACAGGATCCACAGGCAGGCAACAGAATCAGGGACAGCTCCTGCCCTAGTTGTTGGGGAACTTGTATGAAAACCAAGCTGCACATCTGCTACATATGTGCCGGGGGGGGGGGGGGGTCCGGCCCAGGCTTGCTCTTGGTTACTAGTTCAGTCTCTGGGAGCCCCCAAGGGTCCATATTAGTTGATTATATTGGTCTTCTTGTGATGTCCTTATCTCCTTCATGTCCCCCAATCCTCCCCCCAACTCTTCCACAATATTCCCCAAACTCTTATCTAATGTTTGGCTGTGGATCACTGCATTGATTTCTATTAGCTGCTGGGTGGAGCTCTCAAAGGACAGCCATGATAGGCACCTGTCTGTGAGCATAACAGAGTATCATTAATAGTATCATGGATTGGTTATTACCCATGGGACAGGTCTCAAGTTGGGGCAGTCATTGGTTGGTCATCCCCCTCTTCTCTGCTCCATCTTTGTTCCTGTACATCTTGTATGGAGGACACATTTTGGGTAGAAGGTTTTGTGTGTGAGTTGGTGTCTGTATTCCTCTACTAGGAGTCCTGCCTGGCTATGGGAGATAGCCACTTCAGGCTCCATATCCCCCAGTGCTAGGAGTCTCAGCTAGACTCACCTCCATAGACTCCCTGGGGCCTTCCCCCATCACAGGTCTCTGGCATGTCCTAGAGATGTGCTCCCCTGCCAACCACCTATTTCCATTCTCTCTCCCCAGCTCTCCTTACACCTGATCCCTGCCCTGCCCCATTCCCATCCCCATCCCCACTCTTTCCCAGTTCCCTCCATTCATCCACCTCCAATATCTATTTTATTTCTACTTTTGAGTAAGACTTAAGCATCCTTTGGGTCTGTATGTTATGGCTAATATCCACTTATAAGTGAATACACACCATGTATGTTCTTTGGGGTCTGTGTTATCTCAGTCAAGATGATATTTTCTACTTCCATCCATTTGCCAGTGAAATTAATAATGTCCTTTTGTTAATAGCTGAGTAGTATTCCATTGTATAAATAAGCCACATTTTCTTCATCCATTCTTCACTTGAGGGACATCTGGGTTGTTTCCAGTTTCTAGATATAAATACAGCTGTTATGAACATAGTTGAGCCAGTGTCCTTGTGGTATGATGGAGCATATTTGGGTATATACCCAGAGTGGTATAGCTGGGTCTTCAAGTAGAACTATTCCCAATTTCTGGAGAAACAGCCATATTGATTTCCAGGCTGGTTATATAAGTTTTCACACCCACCAGCAATGTTAGAGTGTCTCCTTGCTTCTACATCCTTGCCAGCATGTGCTGTCACTTGAGTTTTTGATCTTAGCCATTCTGATTGATGTAAGGTGGAATCTCTGAGTCCTTTTGATTTACATTTCACTGATGACTAACGATGTCGAACGTATCTTTAAATGTTTCTCACCCATTAGAGATTGCTCTGTTGAGATTTGTCTGTTTAGCTCTGTACCCCATTTTTTTAAATTGGATTATTTGGGTTGTTGGAGTCTAACTTCCTGAGTTCATTACATGTAGGGCTTGTGAAGACCTTTTCCCAATCTGTAGACTGCTGTTTTGTCCTATTGATAGTGTCCTTTGACATACAGAGGCTTTTCAGTTTCATGAGGTCCTATTTATTAATTGTTGATCTTAAGAGCCAGAGCCATTGGTGTTCTGTTCAGGATGTTGTCTCCTGTACCAATGCATTCAAAGCTATTCCCCAATTTATGTTCTATTAGATTTAGTGTATCTGGTTTTACATTGAAATCTTTGATCCACTGGACTTGAGTTTTGTGCAAGATGATTAAATATGGATCTATTTCCATTCTTTTACATGCAAATATCCAGTTAGACCAGCACCATTTTCCATTGTAAGGTTTTAGCTTCTTTTAAAAAATCAAGTGTCCATCCATAGATGTGTGGGTTTATTTCTGTATATTTTATTCGATTCCATTGATCAACCTGTCTGTTTCTATACCAATACTATACAGTTTTTATTACTATGGCTCTGTAATACAGCTTGAAGTCAGGGCTGGTAAACCTCCATTTTTTTTTTTTTTTTTTTTTAGGATTATTTTTAGCTATCCTGAGTTTTTGGGGTTTCCATATGAAGTTGAGAATTGCCCTTTCAAAGTCTAAAGAATTGTGTTGGAATTTTAATGGGAATTGCATTAAATCTATAGATTGCTTTTGGTAAGATGGCCATTTTCACTGTGTTAATCATACCAATCAATGAGCATGGGAGAGCTTTCCTTCTGATATCTTCTTCAGTTTCTTTCTTCAGAGACTTGAAGTTCTTGTCATACAGGTCTTTCACTTGCTTGGTTAGAGTTACATCAATGGATTTTATTTTATTTATAGGTAATGTGAAGGGTGTTGTCTCTATAACTTATTTCTCAGGCCATGTATCATTTATATAAAGGAGAGATACTGATTTCTTTTTTTTTTTGACATTATGAATGCTTTATAGAAAATCAACAACATTAATAAGTCAAAGAACTAAAAAATAAAAATATCATTTGTTATATATGCATAAAAGTATATATTTTTATGTGTGCACATGTATTGTAAAACTTTAACGTAATATTTCTTTGAGATACTGATTTCTTGAGTTACTTTTGTAACCAGCCATTTTACTAACGTTATTTATCAGCTGTAGGAATTCTCTAGTAGAATTTTTGGGATCACTCCTGTATACTATCATATCATTCATGAATAGTGATACCTTGACTTCTTCCTTTCCGATTTATATCCCTTTGATGTCCGTTTGTTGTTTTATTGCTCTAGCTAGTACTTCAAGTACTACATTGAATAGATAGTAAAAGAGTGGGCAGTCTTGTCTTTTCCCTGATTTTAGTGGGATTACTTCAAGTTTATCTCCATTTAATATAGTGTTGACTACAGTCTTGCTGTATATCGCTTTTATTGTGTTTGGGTATGTACCATGAATCCCTGATCTCTCCAAGACTTTTTTTTTTTTTTAGATACTTTATTTACATTTCCAATGTTTCCCCCTTTCTAGGTCTCCTCTTTGGAAATCCCATATCCCCTCCCTCTCCCCGCCTCTATGAGGGTATTCCACCTCCCACCCACCCGCCCACCCACTCCCGTATTCCCACCTTGACGACTTTTAACATGAAGGGGTGTTGGGTTTTGTCAACAGCTAATGAGATGATCATGTGATTTTATTTCTTTGAGTTTGTTTATATAGTGGATTACATTGATAGGTTTTCATGTATTGAACCATCCCTGCATCCTTGGGATGAAGCCTACTCGATCATGGTAAATAATATTTTTCATGTGTTCTTGGATTAGGTTTGTGAGTATTTTATTGAGCAGTTTTGCATCAATGTTCATAAGACAAATTGGTCTGAAGTTCTCTTTCTTTGTTGAGTCTTTGTGTGGTTTAGGTATCAAGGTAACTGTGGCCTCATAAATGAATTAGGTACTTTTCCTTCTGTTCTATTTTGTGGAGTAGTTTGAGGAGTATTGGTATTAGCTCTTCTTTGAAGGTCTGGTAGAATTCTGTACTAAAACCATCTGACCCTGGGCTTTTTTTTTTTTTTTTTGGTTGAGAGGTTTAATGACTGCTTCTATTTCCTTAGGGGTTTTAAGAGTGTTTGGATAGTTTGCCTGATCTTGATTTAACTTTGGTAAGTTGTATTTGTCTAGAAAGTTATCCATTTCATTAAATTTTCCAGTTTTGTGGAATACAGGCTTTTGAGGTAAGACTTAATGATTTTTAAAAATTTCCTCAGTTTCTTTTATGTCTCCCTTTTCACTTCTGATTTTGTAAATATGGATACTGTCTCTCTGTCTTTTAGATAGTTTGGGTAACGGTTCGTATATCTTGTTTATTGTCTCCAAGCACCAGCTCTTGGTTTCACTGATTCTTTGCATTGTTTTTGTTTGTTTGTTTCTGATTTATTGATTTCAGCCCTGAGTTTGATTATTTCCTGCCTTTTATTGCTCTTAAGTCTATTTGCTTCTCTTTTTTTCTAGAGCTTTCAGATGTACTCGTAAATTGCTGGTATGAAAACTATTTAATTTCTTTATGGAAGCATTTAGTGCTCTGAACTTTCCTCTTAACACCACTTTCTTTTTTTTTTTTTTT
>JAPYYD010006779.1:0-10845 GCA_028551405.1 Uromys caudimaculatus
TACTGGTTTGCTGTGTATTGCTTTTACTATGTTTAGGTATGGGCCTTGAATTCCTGATCTTTCCAAGACTTTTATCCCATCTTCAGTCACCAAACCCTGACATTATTTTGTATGCCAAGAAATGCTTGCTGAAAGTACCCTGATTCTGCTGTTACCTGAGGGGCCCTGTCAGAGCCACACAAATACAGAGGTGGATACTCACAAATAACCTTTCTTCTGAGTGTGGGGTCTCCAATGGAGGAGTTAGAGAAAGGACTGAAGGAGCTGAAGGTGTTTGCAACCCCATAGGAAGAACAACAATACCAACCATCCAGACCCTCCCTCCGAGGACCCAGGGACTAAATAAACAACCAAAGAGTGCACATAGCTCCAGCTGCATATATGGCAGAGGATGGCCTTGTCAGGCATCAATGGGAGGAGAGGTACTTGGTCCTATGAAGGTTGGATAGATGTCCCAGAGTAGGGGAATTGAGGGCACAGATGCAGGAATGTGTGGGTAAGAGGGGCAACACCCTGATAGAAGCAAGAGAAGGAGGATGTGATGGGGGGTATTTGGGAGGGTGGGAAACCAGGAAAGGGGGTAACATTTGAAATGTAAATAAAGAAAACATCCAGTAGAAAAACACATAGTAAATATAAGGCTATGTATGTGTGTCTTACTTTCTGGAATCCAGAACATTGAGGGGGTAGTAAGGAATGTAAAATACCTCTGCCCAAGTGTTTAGAAGTGATAATCATACTACTGCTACACAGGCCACCCACTGCCCCACTTTTTTGTATCACTTTAAACTTTCTAAAATGTTCACAGTCACTAATTAGCTACAGTTCTAACTGAGCATTCCCTTTGTACAGAGCCTATTATGTCTCCTATCTATTGAGCACTCAAACATTGGGGTTGGTGGAGAGCACAAACTTATAGGCAAGGCTAATCACAGTAGCTTGTCAACTCTGTGACTCCAGTCTGACTTTGTTCTGCACACTACCTCTTGGCTTTTATACCACCAGTTGGAGATGAATTGGTTTATTGGCCAGTCCTCCCTGGGTCCTCAAACTCTTCTATAAACATATCTTTGGTTTTATAATCTTGCAGACCTAATGCTCCTTGTAGCATGCTTCATAACGTTCTCATTTCTTCACAGTCTCTCTCATGTCTGATATCATTGCTCATAAACACCATCACCTCTTGCTATTAATATCCTTTCTCTATGATATATACTATATATTTTTATGTTTTTTGATATTTTCTTTATTTACATTTCTGTCTCTTTTTCACCCCACTCCTATCCTATTCCCCCTCCCCCTGTTTCTATGATGGTGTTCCACCACCCACCCACTCCTGCCTTTCTGCCCTCAAATTCCCCTACATTGGGCCATCAAGCCTATACAGGACCAAGGGCCTCTCCTCCCATTGATGGCCAACAAGGCCATCCTCTGATACATACTCTGATGGAGCCCTGGATCCCTCCATGTGTACTGCTTCATTGGTGGTTTAGTCCCTGGGAACTCTGGGGGATCTGGTTGGTTGATAGTGTTGTTCTCCCTGTAGGGTTGCCAAACTCTTCAGATCCTTCATTCCTTTCTCTAACTTTCCACTGGAGACCTGGTGCACAGTCATGCTCGGGGGGTGGAGAGATGGCTCATCATTTGAGAATTTGTTTCCCAAAAGACCCACAGGGCATCTAATAACTTTCTGTCACTTCAGTTCCAGGTGAAACCCAGTAACCTCTTCTGACCTTTGGGGAATGGTATGCACGGAGTACACAGACTTAGACAAGGCACAATATAATTAAATATAAAGTAAATCAAAATAAAAAAAAAACTCACCCCCTGATTTAAAAAAAAAAAAAAGGAGAAAACGCATAGAGCACATAGACCTGGATTTTTTCTCAGCTTTTAAAAACATCTCAAAACTAAACTCTGAACTTTAATTGAGTTAAAAACCTAAACAGAAATAAATGCATTGTCCAGCACAAAAATCATTATCATAATCAAGAAGAACATCAAACAACTGTCCGAAAAGGCCTATCTCCTGGAAGGTCTTGGAATTTATTATCTCTGCTGTGCACTCACCACAGAGAATATATTTGAGGGAAACCAGAGGCACGCAGTTCTGTGTTTCATGATTGCTTTGTATTCCCTTTGACTATGTTTTTCTTTCTTGAGAGATATTACAGAAATACTGATGTTTCCCATTAAGCTGTTCAACACTAGCATCCACAGAATAGTGTACCTTAGCAGTACCTAAGTATTTGACAACAAGGGCACAGTATGAGTAATTTTTCCATCATGAAGTTGGTACCCACAGAGTTGGTGACACTATTCACACTGAATGTACACTTGCCTTCGTAGCTCAGTCTGCTGGCAAGTAATTATGAAGCCCAAGCCCCAGAGAATGCAGAGATCCATCTCTGTCTGATAGCTGTGGGATGTCAAGATGGTGACGCCACACCTGAATAAAGAATGTCCTTAAGAGTGAAGAGTTGGAGATCACTGCTTTATTTTTTTATGAGCATTCATGAATTTATTAAATAGTATTTAATATAAAATGCTGCTGGAGATTTTCTATTTCGAAACATTAGAGGAAGAACACAAATAAAATGATAAAATGCTTTAAATTCAAGTCACTCTTATTCTAAAAAGAATTTTAATTCATTCCACTTAAAAAATAAAAGCAGTCTCATCACTTCCCATAATGACTACATTAACCAAATAATTACATACAGAAAATGTACATACATTCCATTGTTTACAAAATGTATTACCATTTAATCCATTTGCATTCAAGTGAAATATATGAAATTATTTTTTGTATATATTTGGAACTTCTGTACCTCATTGCTTTTTAAACAACCAAGATAATATAATATGCCTATTCTCTAGAAGTCAGCTCATGTAAGATGATTTAAGGTTAGAAATCTATTTTGAAAAATGACAACTATTTATAAAATAAGATTCCAGTACTTCTTATAAACATAAACTTCAAGCTACAGCTTACTACCTCAATTTACATTATATCCAATGTTTGAGATTCTTATTTAGCTGTCTGTTTAGTTGTTAACTAATTTCACATGTTTCAAACAATTAGTTGTGTACCAAGGAGAAAAAGCACCAAGTGGAATGATTTCCTTCTTTTTTTTAATATTAGATGAAATTACCATAGTCATCTCAATCTTTCTTCGAAATCTCATCATTTGTAAACAGCTTTAACTTATTACAAATGTACAATCATTTGAGTTTACTTGATGAAATCCACAAATACACTGGATATATGAATGAAAACACAAGAAATGTATCATGGATGACACTTACTTACAGCAGAACTCCCATTTTAGACCTGAGTCCATAGGTCTCAAGAAAAACTTGAGCTGTACTCAATCAATCTGTCCTGTAGAAACACTTCACAATGTCCTCATTTTAAAGCAAGTGGAATACTTTCTGGCTTCCATTGCCTCTGCATCAACTGAAGTTCTGTGCAAGGTCGCCAAAATGTCCTCTATGGCCTCACATTCCATTCCAGGAATGAGAAAAAAATTTCCTTCAATCCATATGCACCTAAACAGGTCTTCCCAACACCATCAGCTGTTTTAATGGTAAGATTTCAACTTTAGTAGTTACAGTTCATAAAAAGAAACTCTAAAAATGCCTCTCTTGCTAATACAGGAAAAATTTTTCTTGATGAACCATGAAATTTTTCTGTGCGGTAGAGAAATGTATAAAGAAAATATTGTCTACAGATTAACTTGTATATTTATGTATATAATGGTATAGTTCTCCCAACTGCATTTGTAATATTTTAAATAATTCAAATTAAAAATTACAAAGCCCAAATTGAAAAAACTATTTCGTGGTCTATATAATCGTCAATAAATATTGTAGCATGTGTTATTGTAACAAAAATAAAGAAAAAATACTCTAATGTAAATGGACAATGAGATCTCTTTGGAGATTTACTTTTAAAAAAGTCACCAACACGTGATCATGTCTGTCCAATGTCACTAAGTGTAATCCTGTAGAACTGCAATTTGTAGAGAGGCACCTGAAGTTAGTGTATTTTGGTTACCAGTCAGCCGATTTCTGTGTCCTTTATCTCTGCCACAGGCTCATGGGAATCATCACAGTGACAGCAATAGCAGTTGCCATGAATTTCATTACACAAAGCAGGCACACATTATTTTGAACATTTCTCCATCCTGCCAAAGCTCCTTGTCTGAATGAAAACAGAAGGCCCTCTAGCTTTCGAAGTATTTGAAGAAATACACAGATGTATTGTAGTAAAACATAGTGACACAATGAATCACTGGCTCTGACCAGCTTCAGTCAAGGTTTCTTAGAAATCCTTCCATAAGCAACAAGTCCTGCTCTAAGGATGAGTATGTCCATTTCTGGTGTGTCCTCTTCATTTCTTCCAATTGCTTTCCTTGTGTTCATGCCCCTCAGGTTTGCTACTTACACTCCCCTCCTGTGATGAGGTCTGGGAAGTCATTTCTGGAAACGGATCACCGCCTGCTACATTGCTGCTTGCTTTGCTGCTCAATAAAGCAGCTGTCAGTGTTGGGATGATCTTTGTAGGTGTATTGGATTTAAGGAAATGATTTTTCTGATTTCTGGACTGGAACATGAGGCTATAGAAGACATTTCAGGGACCTTGTGGAGAATTTCAGGTGATGGGGAATCAATGGAAGCCAAAAAGTCATCCACTTGCTTTAAAAACCTCACACTGAGAAGCATCTCTAGAAGGCAGATCAATGGAATACGGCTGAAAGTCGACAGTAGGGTTCTGCTTCTATTCCACAAGGGTTCTTGGTGTACAGAGATAGTTGACATTTTCAGATACAATCTCACATGTAGTCATCTTGCTGGACCTCGGAAGTGGTTATTTCTTGTGTATATGAATTGGTTCTGACACCAGTGGTTTAAACAACATCACAGTCTGATCAACTTCATCTATTTTGGAGGTATGGGATTCATCATCATTAATGCTAAGGGACCTTTTGCATTCATTCTCCCTGAAAGCTGGCCTATACCCATAGTCAGAGAGCATATTCTTATCTTCCAGACATTGGCTCGAAGACTAATGTGTAATTCAACATGAAATCACACCTCTGAGGAAAGATCCTTGTCAGGATTCTAATAGAGCATGATAACAATCTGTGTCATTTAGTTGAGTTCATTGACAACATTTAGATAATTCTTCACTCATTTTCACTGTTCATCCTTTGATTCATTGCATAGGCACCATAATAAGGATAGAATGGATAGTAAGTAATGCACATGACTCTCACTGGTAAAATAAAATGTGGTGCGGATGTGCCATTCAGGGGACAGAGTCCCTCTAGAATACACAGGATGGAGTTTATTGGCACTGTCATCAATCTCTGCCTTTCTCAAGTATTTCATGAAGCCTCGCTTTCACAAGCTGCACATAGTTATTCAAAGAGTCACTGTCACTATCCAAAAGGTGGTTCATATGTGCATTTTTCACTTTCTGAACAAGTATGGGGGTAAACTCTCCTTCTAGAGCAAAGAGACACTTTGCAAGAGCAGCTGTAGTCATCTGGACACGCACTTCATCAGAGATATATATTTACATGTCATGTCTGTAGGTGCTATGTAGTTGGTGTAAACCACAACGAGGAAACCCTGCAAATTCACCTTGACCTCCAGGGTATATAAAAGCTCTTCCCATCTCTTCAGCCTGAAAGCTGCCTGCAGGGGTCAGTTCTCCTCCTTATTTTTGAACCAAAATTAAGAATGGCTCCATTCTTTGGATATCTTTCTCCTCACTTGAAGTTTTCAGCAAACATGAGGGAGATAGATCAAGTAGACCTTATGGTTTATTCCCAAAATATCACCATAAATCTCTAACACAGTCTTAAGTTTTTCAAGTTTTGACTTGTTTGCTTCAATTTCAGAGTCATTATTTGCCTCAGCTCCATAAGAAGCTGCAGTACAATATCCAGGACTTCCTGTACTGTTTGGCTTCTTGAGCTTTAACTTCTCTGATTTATATCCATCACACTTTTCAAAAAGATCAAAAAACTTCTGATATTTCACTTCCCTTTTCATGTTCTCTTTTGCTGTTCAATCCCCACGGCAGATCACAGCCATGAAACCTCGAATTTCCATCAGAGTTCCAGAGGAGGTTGGTACAATTGGGATATCTTCAGCTACTAATAGTATTAACCATGGGATATTAAACTGTGACAAAAGATCCCTTATTATGTTAATGGCAAGATTTTTTCCCCAGTCATATCCTCCTTTTACACTTCCACATTGTTGGTCATCACCAGAGGAAGTCAGGACTGGAACTCAAGCAGGTCAGGAAGAAGGAGGTGATGCAGAGGCCATGGAGGGATGTTAATTACTGGCTTGCTTCGAGATCACTGTTTTTTTCTTAACAATACTTCCAATTTGCTCAATAGTGACTGAAAGCAGCCAGTCAATATGTACACTGTATACCCTTATCAAAATATCAAATCAATTACAAGAATAAAATAATAACAAATAAATAATAAAACTTCACATAAAAGCAAGGAAAACTAAATAACCAAAGTAATAAAATTACAGAACAAAATCCAAACACAAGAATTGTACTAACCAGAATTCTTTGGCTGCTCATTTTGAAGCACAGCCTTCATGTGGCTGGCTGTAGCAACATAGTACAAAAGCAGTTACTAATGATAATAATCTTTACAAGAAAAATTTAAGCAGGTCTCTTTTTTTGAGAGGTGTGTGTTTGAAGGATATGGCCCTCACAAGCCAAAGCATAAGTCATGTTACAGTCTTGCCTCAAAGTCTTTGCAATTTTGTTGTTGACTGACCTCCATGAAAGTCTTCTAGATGACGCAACAGGAAAAGAAAAAATTATACTCTAAGACTCTTCCTGGATGCCCAGCAGCTCATGATGTGCATCAGCACTTCTCTGAATCCCTCTCAATGTGTATTCTTGCTGGGCCAGAGGCTAGATGAAATTAAGATCTATTCACACCAAGGAAACCAAAGGACAGGAAGAAAATGCAGCACACCATAGCCATGGTTATTAGGGCTGAAATGCAATAGTGGTGGATTTGCTGCACACACTCAGTGGTCTTCCTACAGCATGTCTCTCAGAGAGAGAACTTGTCCTGGTCTGGGCCATATTCCAGATTCTCCTGGAGGATTGCAGACCTAGGGAAGGAAGGGATAAAGACCTAGTAAGGATTTGTCAATTCAGCTGACCCTCCCACACCAGCTTTACTCAGCTGGACAATCCAGCATGACTTATCAGCTAAGGTCATTCCTGGCATCCCTAAGTGTCATAGAGGACCTGGGCTTGGATTTTTTCTCAGCTTTTAAAAACTCTTAGGAAATGAACTATGAATTACACAATGTACTGGAGTTTAAAATAATACACCATATTTCTCCAAGAGTCCAGGTAAGTTATATTGAATAATAACATTGTAGCAATTTCTGAATCTGACTTTAAGAGAGATGTTAGCAACCTAGAAATCCATGTGGACGCGTTATGGGGAACCTGTCCAGAATTGAAGTGAAGCCTATGATTATTTCTCCAGTGCAGGAGCTTGCCTGGGTTCTACTTGTCAACCCCTATATCTGCAAATACCCAGAGAAACCATCTCACATGAAATCCATGGGCTCTCTATAGGTCCTATAATAAGAAAGAGTGTGCTACATAAAAATATTCCCAAGGCTAGGCAATGAAGTTTAAAGGAAATGGTCATGAAGTAAAAGAACAACACCGCTCTAAGTCTATGGCTATTGTAGGGCGCACTCTCAAAAACAGAGAATATTTGTGTTCACAAATTACAAGCATAGCATACTGTAGTAACCTGTTTAGTTTCCCAGTTAATGCTAATAAAAAAATCCCACAGGTTACTTGGAGGCATAATAAAACAAATCTTGAATGGGATAGTTACATAGTGGGCATAGTCTATAGACAGCTCAGTCAGTGATATGATTTCTCCTCATAAACCAGACTTGCAATCAGGGTTCTTGGCCTATTATCCAATCTTTGTTAGCAAGTTCCCAAGGCTGTATAGAACAGCCATGTTTGCCAGCAAAAGATCATATGGTGGTGGTGGTATTGCCTCTTCTCGTTTACTCTTTCAGACATATCCCTCAGTAAACAGACCCTTTCAGTAAGAGCTCCCTTTACCATTGCCTGACTGACTTGGTGTTCAAAGGTATGAGCCCAAAATAATAGGAAATCTCTCTAACTAAGATCGAAAGGAACAATTTTCTCCCCATAATGGTATCTTGTCAGGATATTTTGAGTAAGATAAGGCTGACTAGTTGAAGGCCACATGCTTGCATGGATTATATCACACTGAGCAACACTTCATGGTAGGGCTGCACCACATAGTACATTTTCCCTCCTTAGCTATTGGGCATATGGATAGTTTCCCTTTCAGGGATGTTCCGAAGAGGACCACTACAACCCTGATGTGCCCTGGAGGCTCTGTGGATATCTACTCCTTGTTCTTGAATTGCTGGGTCAAAGAAGACATCTGTTCCGCTTACTGAGCCTGGATTCTCACAGACTTACCCAATTTTACACAACCAGACCTGTCAGAAGGTCTTTAATTCTCCCAACCCCATTTGGGCTGATTTTTACTCTGAGAAAATGATTTTGAATAACAGCAGTTGCAGAATGCTGCACATATAACATAGTGTGAGTACTTTAGGTTATCATGACACCCAAAGGACTCCTGAATCAGCCCTGTTACTGCGCCACAGCTATGGGAATTCTGCTGGATGCAGGTTCTGCTCCAAGCAACTCAGTTACTCTATGAATAAAATCCAAGCCGAACACGAAGGCAATGTTTTAGTGAGCAGAAGTAGATGGAAAGGAAGAGGCAACAGGCAAGGAGGAAAAGAACCTGGAATGCTGAGAAGACACAGTGAGCCCCCTGACCTTCCTGTGGGCCTTCACAATACACCAAGGGCAAAACAGGGACATAAAGTCATGGACTTTGTATAGCAACTTTCTCCTTACCTCCATGGAACAAATTCCTTTCATTTGTTCCAAATAATTCAAAAGACAGTCAATAGTTTTGTCCCTAATCAGTAGACAATCTGAATTTGCAAGTATTTTTGTTTCCTTTTAATCTTGGGAGCTAGGAGGAGATACAGAATAATTGGACAGCTGTATTTGATGTTTCATTGGTGCAAACTTAACTCTCAGAGTGCTTTTCATCAAACTTGGCTCTAGAGACTCACACGAGTTCATGGCTAAAAAAACACATCCAACACACACACACACACACAGGCACACACATGCAAGCACACACACATCATTGAAAATGTAGCTATTTTCAAAACATTTTCTGTTGCATGAGCACGTAGTGGGATCTATGCTGTGTACAATGCTCTTAGATTCAGGCAGGATTTTTTGCCCTGGCCTGTGCTTATTTCCTCCTCAGAAAAGTTTTCTATGTAGATACTTGCTGTCGAAGCTTGTAAGTTACAACATCTGCACAGATAATCTGGACAACACAACACCAAATGCCCAAGAAAGAGATTCCTAAGAAAAGCTTCCAGCAAGCCCCATGTTGACTCATCACAGTCTCCTCACTAAGCATACAGGGGTTCCTTCAAAGCAGACCTGTGTAACATCAGAGGAGTGACTTTTAGTCATTACCCAGGAACTTTCTAAAACATTACAGTTCATATGATATTATATTACCCTCAACAGCAGTCAGAAGGAAGATAGTGATATAACCTGCTCTGACATCTCTGAAATGCAGAACTCTGCATAAATATGAGGGGGAATCTATCCTGAAAAACAGCCATGACCATTTTACAGATGGCAAAACAATGTCCTCAGACAGACACACTGTTGAATTCTATGCATCATCATGGGGAAGCCAATAAGACAATTCTGAATCTCCCAGGGGTATAACTCTGCAGGAAAAGTGAAGAAATCTAATGCTTATATTTAAAATAGTTGTATTCTTGAACATTTTGTTGAGACAAATAAGAGAGGGAGCTCCACCTGACAGTGCACAGGAGATGCAAAGACTACTGGCCAGTGCAGAAAATGAAGTGTCAGGTTTATTGAGAGACCTGGGCTTAAAGGACTAAGATAAAGAATGACTGGACACAATCAGATGTCATTAACTGGATTTACTAACACAACTACAAAGATACAAGTCAGCACAACCGTGAACACAGACACACACACAGACACACACACAGACACACACAGACACACACACACACACACACACACACACACACACACATACAGCAAATATCATAAGTGAGTAGTAAACAATGAGGAATCCATCATGCTGAAGGAAGAAGATAATTAAGATGTCTAAGCTGGAAACAACCCAGATGTCAATCATCAGAGGAATGGATACAGAATATGTGGTACATTTACACAATGGAGAACTACTCAGCTATTAAACACAATGATTTAATGAAATTTGCAGGTAAATGGAAAGAACTTGAAAATATCATGCTGAGTGAACTAACTCAGTCACTAAAGAAGGAACATGGTATGTACTCACTGATAAGTGGATATTACCCGTAACGTTCGGGATACCCAAGTTTCACATTACAGTAGCTGCTGGGCTGAGAATGAGGTCCCAGATGAAGGAGTTGGAAAAGGGACTGAAGGAGCTGAGGGAGTCTGCAGCCCCATGGAGGGAGCAACAGTGTCAACTGGCCTGACCCCCCAGGTCCTCATGGAGGCTGGACCACCAACCAAAGAATACACATGGAGGGACCCATGGTTCAGATCACATATGTGTCAGAGGAGGGCCTTGTTGGCCATCAGGGGGAGAAGAGACTCCAGTAAATTGAATGTCAAGGTGGGAATATGGGAATGGGCCGGTGAGT
>JAPYYD010006780.1:0-10843 GCA_028551405.1 Uromys caudimaculatus
CTCTCTTGATCCAGAAGTGGTGGTTTTGCCTGTGCTCAAAGGTGTGTCAGCACTTCTGGGATTCTCTGTTCACGTGGAGCCTTGTGGCCCAGGCTGAGGTCCCCAGGCACCGGTGTAAATCGGAAAGTTCACAGTTTTTCTGTCCCCGGGTTCTCAGGCCCCGGATCCCTGCAGATCCGGGCGGGTCTGGGCGAGAGGTCCTGCTCCCCTCAACCCCACTCACGGCCCTTCCAAGTTCCTGTGAGGTTACCTTTCTACGGCTACCGACTCCTGGCGTCCCAGACAGAGGTTTCCCCCTTTCTACGGCGCTCGTTGGCTACCGACTCCGGAACTATAATTTTTAATTTCTTGGGGTTAGGAATTCAGGAAATAATGGATTTGCTTTAGTGTTTGCAAGTGGCTGTTGAGTTTTCTGAGTCTCCATCTGATAAAGGGACTAAAGGGTCTTACACATGTTTTATAAAAATAAAAATCCCCATCATGAGGGTTCTGACTTCATGATTTAATGAACTGCCTAATTCCCCACTTTTAAAAGCCTTCACCTTGTAGATACTTATTATGATATTTGAAATTTGTCGGTATCCAAAACATGTAGCCTGTAGAAAATTGTAATGGAAATATTGTTTTTGAAATGTAGGTGATTTTCTTCCCTATCTAAACTATGGATAAAATATCAAGAGCCACAAAATATCCTCTTCTATAATGAAAGTTTCAGTGACATGTAGCTATAATATTTCAGAAAAGAGACAATCCCATATATTGGTTCTTAAACAGTTTTATAATCTCATCAAGACTTTTATACAATGTACTTTGAGCATATTCATCCTTTTACCAGAACTATTCTCACAACTACATGTTTCTCCTTCCCTCCCTTGCCTCCTGATCAAGAGTTTTCTTTTTCTTTCACCGAGGAATATAGTTTATGTTACCTGACTTGCCCTGGAGTGGGCGTGCCTTGGCCTGTGTTGTTAACCGACCAGGGGTCACATCATAAAGGAAGCTGACTGTCACTCTCCCAGAAGCTACCAAATTGCAATAGCTCCTCAGAGAGTAATGGACTTTCTTGCCACCTCTTCTCTGCTGTAGGTTTTCCTGTCTTGAGCCTACTGAAGTCTTTAGCATGTTGTTACAGTCTCTGTAAGTTCATATGTGTAAGTACCCTGTAGTGTCCAGAAACAGTCTATTTGATCATGTCTACCACTTTCTGCAAAGATCCCTGAGCCCCGAGGGGAGGCATGTGATACACATATTTCATTTAGGGTTGAGCACTAATCAATCTCTTATCCTATGTACTGAGTATCGTTCCATGAATTCTATTTACAACCAGAAATTGTACAGGCTGGGAAGAGTATTATCCTTGGATTCAAGATGCAACATGTGAAAAACAATCCAGTATATATTCTCCTGAGTTAGCCAACAAATTATATCTATTTTGTACAGTTACATGAATAATAAGCAAGATAGTGAATATGGAATTGTATGGATGCTGTGTAAAACTTTTTAATTTCTTTCATTTTATCACTGATACTTGTCCAACTGAGTTATACATATTACTTTTGGCCTAACAACATACATTTATTTGAAGGGAGAGAGGTACGAAATATATCTGCTATTGTATACAAAAAGACACCACACCAATGACATCTGCACTCTTCCTAGTGAGGCTAAGACCAGAAACATGAAATTTATAAACTCACATATAAGTGTTCTCAATAAAATACATAAAGAATAACAATGAATACTTCTTATGTAAGAGAATCTAAACAAAGCCCTCAGCATCTTGAACCCAGTATATATGATAAAAGAGGCCTAATTCTTGAAATTATAAAAAAGGAATATTGAGAAGGCTGGTAGTGACACTGACAGAGAAAAGAATGAATGACATTACTAAAGAAACAACTGAAGGGATTCATTGCCTTTCAGCTATAAAATGCATTATTTTTAATGTAAGTAAAGATGCAATCAATCAGCAAAATACAGCACCTTCTCCTGCAAAAAGTGATAAGCCATGTGCAACTGACCAAGAGAAAAGTCTTTCAGAGTTGAGAGTTCTGAATCTAACCCATGGTGTGTCTACATCACCACTGATGACAGCATTCGCATCCTGAAGGGGGTGCACGTGGAGTCTGAGAGAGCAGGTCTTAGTGAGCAGACTCAGTTCAGCATCTCCTGTCTTACTATGAGAATTTGATAATTAAAGAGAAAAACGTCTTGATGTACCCCTAAGTAAATCTGTACATAACTCAAGCTTCTAAAATGGCGTTACAATAAGAATTGCTTTCAAAATCAGGAAAGCCATTTAGTATTCTATAAAGCAGCAAAGTGAAGTTTACGGGCATTTTCTAATGTAATTCAAGATCAAAATTCTCCTGAGAGAAAATTCAAAAATTTCCTGAAACCAGAATTTCCTGGAAAGGATACCAGATCACTTTGGAAATTAATATTAGATTACTATCACAGTCATAAAGGTCTGCTTCCTGTCTACACCCTGATAATCCAACAATGTATTGGCAAAAGATGAAAGCAGTCACATCAATTGATTTGCTACATTGCACAATTAATTAATGCTCTCCAACTATGTTACCAGTTTGTTATCCTTTTTTATAAATCTGAAGATGCCTAAGTAGTAAAGCTTCAGAGAACAGGAGATGATCTAGAGAAAAGAGACGATATTCCATTTAGTTGCTTTACAATAAAAAATAGAAAGTAAATTATATCTTGAGTTAGGCAAACCATAATTTTCAAAGATATTTGCTTAGATCATCCTAATAGTTTGAGAAGTGAGTTCAGATGCTTAGGATGTGTATGAGTCAGGGTACGGAGCTGTATTCTTTTTTTTTATTGGTTATTTTATTTATTTACATTTCAAATATTATCCCCTTTCCCAGTTTCCCCTCCACAAACCCCCTACTATCTCCCCCTTCCCCTGCCTCTATGAGGGTGCTCCCCTATCCGCCCCCCAGCCCCCTGCCTCAGCATCCTAGCATTCCCCTAACCTAGGTCATCAGGCCTCCACAGGACCAAGAGGTTCCCCTACCAGTGATGCCCAATAAGGCCATCCTCTGCTACATATGAGGCTGGAGCCATAGGTCCCTCCGTGTGTACTCCTTGGTTGGTGGTTTAGTCCCTGGGAGCTCTGGGGGGTCTGGTTGGTTGATATTGTTGTTCTTCCTATGGGGTCGCAAACCTCTTCAACTCCTACAGCCCTTGCCCTAACTTCTCCATTGGGGTCTCTGAGCTGAGGCTAACCTTTTCTTATCAACGCTGCTGTGCCCCCTTTCAATGTGAAACAGAAGAATAAGTTTGTAGCAGGCTCACAGAATGCTGAAGAGAGAGGAACAGTTTCCACTGTTCCTGTGGAAATTTTTAAATGGTACATTTGACACAGAGCTGAACATCATAGAGAAGTGCAGGGTAGCTTCTCCTCAGTCTCTGAGCATGCTGGAGCTTTAATGCCTAGAACTCACTCTGATGGGAGAACGGTGGAAAGAGGGATAGGAGCTGGCACACTAGTGTGGGTTCTGCTCCATCTTCTCTAGAATAACTAAGGTGTATTTGCTACCTGTTTGCATCTCTCCAAATGTTTTCATCTGAACTCCATTTCCTCTTTGATCAAGGTGCTTCATTCCTTGTTTCTTCACAATAGACTGGCCATGCTTGCTGTACACCTATGCAACTGCCTCACCTAGTTCTTGTTTGCAAAATTCATTTAAATTGTCAGTTTCATAATGCGTTGTGAATATCCACATCCCACCACAACCCTCATCCCCTACCATTCCTGATGACTGCCAACCAATTTCCATTTTGGCTTCATGATGTGTGTGTGTGTGTGTGTGTGTGTGTGTGTGTGTGTGTGTGTGTGTGTGTGTGTGTGTTTGTGCATGCATGCGTGTGTGTGTGTGTGCAGGTCTTGTGATGGTAGCCATTACTCTGGTATACTCATGGTGTCCACAACTATGCCATATAGAAGACAGAGTTTCACCCACACTCTTCCTATCCTCCTCTTGAAATCTTTCTGTCTCTGTATTTGTGATGTTTCCTAGAACTTGGAGGGGATATTGTAAATGTCATGTTTATGGATGAGAGCTCAACAGTCACCTTCCCCATCCATTTGATCAATTATAATTTCTGCGTTAACCATCACCCTTTGTAAAAAGAAACATTTTTGATCAAGAATGAGAGCAGCACTAGTCAATAGGCACAAACATACTACTTAAAAGGCAGTTTGATCACCTGAGCATTTAGCAAACTAAATAACCCCACCCCATCCCATTATCTGTGACTCCACAGCATTTTTCATAGATATTCTTATAGGTTTTTCTACACATCCTGGTTTTAGCTTAGTTCTTTCCCCAACCTCTATTTTTCTCCATTAACCTAGCCTCATCCCCAATTAAATCCAATATCCCTTCTACTTTCAAATCATATGTGTTTCACTGTCCCAGTGACACCCTGCCCCGTTGTATAGTTCCTTTCTTGTTGCCACACTTAAACAAAAATCCAAGAATTAAAAGCTAGGGTTCCCACAAAAATGCAACATATCACATAATATAGTATTTTCTAGTTCTATCTTTGGAAAAAAAATGCTGAAATTTTCAAAATTTCAATTTTGTTACTGCCTAGTAGAGGTCCATTTTATCAATACCATTTTCATTTGTCAACTGATAGATATATAGGTTGATTCCATTTCCTAGATATTGTGATTACAGAAAAATATAACACACACACACACACACACACACACACACACACACACACACACACACACAAATCAAGATAACAAGTAACCCAATTTAAAGCTATAGATCAAAATGGAGTTCATAGAAGAAAAAAATCAAACAATTAATAAACTTTTACAAAATGTTTTCAGCCTCTTAAGACATAAAGGGAATGCAAATTAAATTTTTTAAGATACCATTTCACTCCAAGCCAGAATTGCTATCATAAAAGAAATCAAATGACTATATGTTATGGTGAAGATCTTGAGAAAGGGAAACCCACATTCACTGTTGACCTGGTATATCTATTATGGAAGCCAGTGTGAACACTTCTCACACCTGTACATGCACACAAAGGAGAATATTTCTGACAGTAGAGCCCCTGCCCATCCATGTTCATGTCTACTTTATTTGCAATAGTTAATGCAGCATTTTTATTTGATTTCCTGCTGGTTCTAGAAGCCCATTCTGGGCTGTCAGCATCTACCATAACTGTCTCTGCCTTACAGGATTCCGTGCCGTCTAAAACCAAGCCCTGCACACACTAGATTTACTGATGGAAGAAAGAGACTGATAAGACCAACAAGTTCTTGTGCTTGGACATGTCTTGTTTTCTAGTATTTTTCCATTGCAATGGCATTTATATTGAGACCATATCTAAACATAACTTTGTGTTTCAAAATAATCTTTCTTTTATTTCTCAGATTCTTGTTATTTTGTATTTTAAAATTACAGCATGGGCAATTCTTAAATATGCTTTCTACTTTAGAAGAAAGATGAATTGTGTAGTAAGATAATGAGATTTTTTTTTTGACAAAGAATTAGAAGACCAAATATGTTCTTCTAAGAAACTCTCTTGAAATCATTTTCTAATTCATTTGAAGGCTGAGTTATATTGTGGGCTTTGAGAGAAGGGTGAATGTGCTATTTGTAATTCTTTCTCTTGAATTACAAATCCCAGATCAATAAGTTATATCTTATTAAAATTCATAGTCTATTAGGAAAACCTCTCCTGAGTTGTATGGATCTGTTTCTTGTATCCCTTTACAAACAGTTTCTAGAGTTGCTTTTTGTAAATATATTTACTTAGATATGAAACCATATTCATATTTACAAAGTTGGGTGCGCAGACCTTAAAGTAATTGAAGGTGGAAAATGCCATTTGGGAGGGAGTAAATGTTTTTTAAAGCTCTCTTGTTTAAACATGGCCAATATTTTAAACTAAGCAGATATAAAGCAAGTATTAATTTATTAATCCATAATACTTGGGAAAATAGCAAGATACATCAGACTATAGTGTTAAATGGCCTGATATTTATTAGAATTATGTCCAATATACTTCCCTTCAATATAACTTTTATTTAGACCACTTTAAAGAATAAATGTCCACCGTTGACAGGTATGGTTGTTTCCCTGCCTTCTTTCCTCCATGTTTGTTCCATCATGATCAGAAGATTGGTAGGATATACAAACATTTCCTTAAATAAAGTCATAGGTAGATAGAAGTGGTTATGGATTGTATGAGAAATGCCATACCATGGGCTCTTGTATTTGAACATTTGGTCCCTAGTTGATGGCAGGTTGAAAGGCTGTATAACCTTTCAGAGATGGAATCTTGCTGTAGAAAGTAGGTCACTAGGGGTAGGTTTCAAGGGTTTATAGACTTTTTCCTACTTACAATTTTCTCTTTTTCTTCTTCCTGGGTATGACTAGATGTATGATCAGCCAGCTTCTTGTTTCTATTGCCTACAGCCTCCCTTACCATCATGAATGTCCCTTCTGGAACTGTAAGCCAATATAAATCCTTTCCTCTCTATGTTGCTTTTGGCCATGGGGTTTATTATAGCAACAGAAAAAGCAAAGAGAAAATGGTTGTGACTTTATTATGGTGATAGCTACAATTTGGAAAATTACTATTGACTATTACTATGGTTCTTTTTCTGTGTACCCCTACTCTTGGCTATCATTTGGGTCATCAAAGGGGTACATCTATTTTGCACTGAAAGTGTTCTATATTGAGGAGGACAGGTAGGACAGTATAGTGAGTTAAAGAGATGAAAGCCAACATCTATAGTATGTTGGGAGACTAAGGCTAACATCAGTTATGAAGAGTTGAAAGACAGCAAAGAAGAAATATTCTCATTCCCATGTTTATGTAGAATGTTAAGACTTTTTCCTTTTATTATAACCATCTCTCACTGGCTTATGGCTTCTCTTGGTCATTATCACATCAGGGATATCTAAAGGCAAGATATATACGCATTTGCAATTAAACAAACCAGAAAGGACAATGGTGTCATGTGCAGACATTCCTCAACATGTCTTTAGTGGCAGATGAACTAGGGACATACATTAGTTACCTGGAAGAAATGGAAGCAATTAGCTGAGAATTTAAATTGTAAAGATATGTGTCCAGAATCATTGTCATCTCCATCATCAGTCATGATAATGCTGCAAATATGCAGAACACAGTCTGCGTCTAAAGTCGTTTTGTAATAGTATATTACAAAATAAGTAGATATTCTTATATACTTTTTAAATTTATTTTTAATCTTTATTTATTTATTTATTTATTTATTTATTTATTTATTGTATATTTTCTTTATTTACATTTCAAATGTTATCCACTTTCCCGGTCCCCCCCCCCATCCCCTGTATCCCATCCCCCTCCCCCTGCTGCTGTGAAGGTGTTCCCCTACCCACTCCATCTCCCTGCCCTGGCATTCCCCTACACTGGGCTTTTTATCAAAAATTTATTGTAGAATATTGTTGAACATTTCTTATTTCAAAAGAAATAAGTCTAATAATAAAATAAAAACACTTCCACTAAATTAGGTAGAAAAAATTAGATTGATCAAAGACTGTATGATACGGTAAGCATTAAAATAGTAATATAGTTAGTATAAATTACTGAGTTTTCCAGTTCTTCACTTTCTTTTTCTCTCTTCACTCCCCTCTCATTTCTTCCATCCTCTTTCCCCTCCTCTCTCTTTCATAGAATCTTGTTATATTATTAATTTTTGCCTCAAACTCCTAACCTTACATGATCCTCCTACCAAACCTCCCCAGTAGCCAGAACTGTAGGTATGCACCATCACACCTGCTTAGTTTCTTCGTGTTTAATTTTGTATACATTCTTGTGTGCAAAAATATACATACACATATACAAAATGTTGCATTATTTTTTAAAACTCTAATTTTCTAAATAAACTATGGGATAGGAACGCTAGTGGTGCACATCGTATACATATGGGAATAGATGTTTCACTAGATTAAACCATTTCCTCCAGAATTTGGTGAGGGATGTGAACAGAGAGTGGATTCAGGCTTGTGAATTGCAAGGAAATGATGCTTAGCCTCCTCCCCACTGGGTCATAGCTCACTCATGATCTTTAGGCAGTTCAGGGCTGCCGCTCATGAATTAGAATATTGAGGGAATCTCTGCTTTCATTTGTGTTGCAAAGGGAAGCACTTTTGCTTGCATTATATTCATCATATTTACAGCACTAAATGTTCATAATATTTGTAACTGGGGATACATTTAAGTGGAATGTCATATGGTCTGGAAATGCAATGTATTTTTGTTACTTGATTTCAAATTCATCACAGAAGTCATTTTTCTTCTGAGAATGTCTGAGTACATTAGCTCAGAAGATGATGAGGTTGGTGAGCTGATTCTAGGCATATTTTTTATGTAGAATAGTTAACTGTACTAAATATGTATTTGTGAGATATAATTGCATTTTCCGGGTGTTTATGAAGATAATGGAGAGCCAAGTATGCTTCTTTTCCTAAGCAGTGAGTAGACTTTTCCTGCTTTACAAGCTATCAGTCACTTGATATAGAAAGCAGAAAAAAGACTTTTATATAAGAGAAAAAAAATTTAAATTCTAAATACTGTCCTAAAACTGAAGACAGAATTTACTGTTATTTGGTTCAGACCTTTTGTTGCAAGAGAGATGGCTGCTCTCATATGACTGATGAAAAAGGGAACTTACAGGCTGTGGTTGTGTTATGCTTTGATTACATAATGAAAATCAAAGTCATGATTGTAAAGGTCCCAAATAATAAAGGACAGCGTCTTATCCTTTAAATATTAACATTAAACACCATTATGGGCTTTGGGTAGTGTTAAACTAATTTAAAAAAATATCTTCAAATACACCAAGAGTTCATGTAGGTTTGATGATTAAGGAGAAAAGTAGAAGAAAAATAGAGAAAAGATATCAAAGGGGTTTGAAAGGTTGAATCAAATGCAGTACATGAGCAGATGTTAAAATTAAATGGAGCGGAAGAGCCTTGGTTTAATTTATTCAAGGAATTAGAAATATCTACTCATTATATGTCATAATGTGCCATGAAAATGTTCATATTCAAAAGCTTCTTATGAGTTAAGAATGCAGAAGACTGTGTCTGAGACTTACCATATGGGCACAGGAGAAGCCCAGAAGTAAACGGGAAAAGATGGGTCAGTATCAAACAGGCCCTGCTAAAGCATGGCTCCCATAGTATATACATTCTTGATAATTAGTGAGTGTAAGTTGTCTAGTAGCACCAATGGAGTCTCCCTCTGCTATCATACAGCAGCCATCACACGGAAATACAAAACCAGCACTTCATTGGTCTAACTAGGCTATCACCAGGACTCTGGGAAGTAGGCTGCCATTCATACCGTTTCCAAATGTGGAACCTATTACAGCAGAAGAACAAGGAGCTTAAGGAATGATCTAGGGTAAAGTGAAGTGCAACATTTCTTGTCTCAGTTTATATATATTTGTATGTATATATGTATGTATATAAATATATATTTCATTGTATGTGTATATGTATGTACATAAACACATATTTCATTATATATATATGTATGAATATATTTTACATATACAGTATATAAGTATGTATGTTTCATTGTATGTATGTATATATGTATGTATACATATATTGTATGTATATAAATATATATATTTCATACATATATACCAGGCATCTTGATTATATCTATCCCTCACTCCTCCCTTCCTATCCCTCCCAATTTTGTTCATCACCTCTCCCCCCACAACTTCATAGTCTTCTTTTATAATTCTTATTTATTTATTTATTCTATTTAGTCCACCGAGTTCAGTTACTACTGTCCAAATGTAACCATGTGTGGGGTCATCCGCTGGAGCGTGAGTGGCTGTACTCCTAAAAACTAGTTCCCTCTCCCTCAGCATCCATCAAGTGCCAATAGCTCCTCAGCTAGGATCAGGCTCTTTCCCTGCCATGCTGGAAGGTTTTAATTGGCTTGCTTCTATGTAGGTCTTTTGTAAATAACCATAGCTATTGTGAGCTTATGTGTGAAACATTCATGTCGTGTCCCGAGGACAGCACTTCTTACACTGCTTTTCATTTTCCAGTTGTTATATCTCTCTCCTCTTCTGCAATGTTCTCTGAGCTTGGAGGACTGAAGAAGCCATCCATCTGTGGCTGAACATTCCTAGTCACCGACTCCCAGCACTTGGAACAATCATGCCTCTCTGCACTGACTACTAACCACTGCAGTGAAAAGCTTTCCTGACCAAGGTTGATAGCAGCACAAATCTATTTCGAAAGCAATTTGACAACATAATCATTTAGGAAATCAATATCAATATGTTCTCCTCTAGATGCTATGGCTTTTAATATCCATGGTTTGTGATCATATTTATGAATATGAGACATCCACTTCCTCTGGAAGAGCGGGCCTCGAATTCAATCAAGAGAATGGCTAGTTAGCCCACAGTATTGCCACTCTGGCATCAATGGGCACATATTGACTTACAGGTTGGTACTGTAGGGCAGGGTCCAGCTCTGGATAAAGCTAGTGATTTTCTTTCTTCCCAAAAACCTATAAAGAACCTTCTAGCACAACAAAATTTAGCCATTAGGAAGAGTTTTCTGGTTAATCCCTATGAGTTATTACTTAGAGAGGCTCCAGTGACCATAAACAACACAGGCTACCACTATTACACTCTATTGCTAAACATCTCTAGGTGGTGGGGCATTATTTTTTTTTTGATACTTTATTTACATTTCCAATGATTCCCCTTTTCTTTGGAAACCCCGTGTCCCCTCCCCCTCCCTGCCTCTGTGAGGGAATTCCTCCT
>JAPYYD010006781.1:0-10842 GCA_028551405.1 Uromys caudimaculatus
TCTGTAGATTGCTTTTGGCAGGATGGCCATTTTTACTATGTTAATCCTGCCAATCCATGAGCATGGGAGATCTTTCCAACTTCTGAGGTTTTCTTCGATTTCTTTCTTCAGCGACTTGAAGTTCTTGTCATACAGATCTTTCACTTGTTTGGTTAGAGTCACACCAAGATAATTTATATTGTTTGTGACAATTGTGAAGGGTGTCATTTCCTTAATTTCTTTCTCAGCCTGTTTATCCTTTGAGTATAGGAAGGCTACTGATTTGTTTGAGTTAATTTTATATCCGACCAAAGTTTTGCTGAAGTTGTTTATCAGCTGTAGCAGATCTCTGGTGGAGTTTTTCAGGTCACTTAAGTATATGAGCATATCATCTGCAAATAGTGATACTTTGATTTCTTCCTTTCCAATTTGTATCCTTTGGACTTCCTTTTGTTGTCTAATTGCTCTAACTAGAACTTCAAGTACTATATTGAATAGATAGGGAGAGAGTGGACAGCCTTGTCTAGTCCCTGATTTTAGTGGGATTGCTTCACGTTTCCCTCCATTTAATTTGATGTTGGCCACTGGTTTGCAGTATATTGCTTTTACTATGTTTAGGTATGGGCCTTGAATTCCTGATCTTTCCAAGACTTTTATCATGAAGGGATGTTGAATTTTGTCAAATGCTTTTTCAGCATCTAATGAAATTACCATGTGTTTTTTTTCTTTGAGTTTGTTTATGTAGTGGATTACATTGATGGATTTCTGCGTATTGAAACATCCCTGCATCCCTGGGATGAAGCCCACTTGATCGTGGTGAATGATCTATTTGATGTGTTCTTGTAATCGGTTTGTGAGAATTTTATTGAGTACTTTTGCATCAATATTCATAAGGGAAATTGGTTTGAAGTTTTCTTTCTTTGTTGGTTCTTTGTGAGGTTTTGGTATCAGTGTAACTGTGGCCTCATAGAATGAATTGGGTATTGTTCCTTCTGTTTTTATTTTGTGGAATAGATTGAAGAGTATTGGTATTAGGTCTTCTTTGAAGGTCTGATAAATTCTGCACTGAACCTATCTAGTCCTGGGCTTTTTTTTGGTTGGAGACTTTTAATGACTGCTTCTATTTCTTTAGGGATTATGGGACTGATTAGATGGCTTATCTGATCCTGACTTAACTTTGGTATTTGGTATCTGTCTAGAAACTTGTCCATTTCATCCAGATTTTCCAATTTTGTTGAGTATAGGCTTTTGAAGTAGTGCTGATGATTTTTTGAATTTCTTCAGATTCTGTTGTTATATCTCCCTTTTGATTTCTAATTTTATTTATTTGGATACTGCCCCTGTGCCCTCTGGTTAGTCTGGCTAAGAGTTTATCTATCTTGTTGATTTTCTCAAAGAACCAACTCCTGATTTTGTTGATTCTTTGAACAGTTCTTTTAGTTTCTACTTGGTTGATTTCAGCCCTTAATTTGATTATTTCCTGTCTTCTACTCTTCTTGGGTGTATTAGCTTCTTTTTGTTGTAGAGCTTTCAGGTGTGCTGTTAAGCTGCTAGTGTATGCTCTCTCTAGTTTCTTTTTGGAGGCATTCAGACTATGAGTTTTCCTCTTAACACTGCTTTCATTGTGTCCCATAGGTTTGGGTATGTTGTACTTTCATTTTCCTTAAATTCTAGGAAGTCTTTAATTTCTTTCTTTATTTCTTCGTTGACCAAGTTATCATTGAGTAGAGCGTTGTTCAGTTTCCATGTGTGTGTGGCCTTTCTGTTGTTGTTGTTGCTGTTGAAGACTAGTCTTAATCTGTAGTGGTCTGATAGGAGGCATGGGATTATTTCCATATTCTTATATCTGTTGAGGTTTGTTTTGTGACCGATGATATGATCAATTTTGGAGAAGGTACCGTGAGGTGCTGAGAAGGTATATTCTTTTGATTTAGGATGAAATGTTCTATAGATATCTGTTAAATCCATTTGGTTCATAAACATCTGTTAGTTTCACTGTGTCTCCGTTTAGTTTGTGTTTCCAAGATCTGTCCATTGATGAGAGTGGGGTGTTGAAGTCTCCCACTATTATTGTGTGAGGTGCAATGTGTGCTTTGAGCTTTAGGAAAGTTTCTTTTATGAATGTGGGTGCCCTTGCATTCGGGGCATAGATGTTCAGAATTGAGAGTTCTTCTTGGTAAATTTTTCCTTTGATGAGGATGAAGTGTCCTTCCCTATCTATTTTGATGACTTTTGGGTGAAAGTTGATTTTATCCTATATTAGAATGGCTACTCCAGCCTGTTTCTTGGGACCATTTGCCTGGAAAATTGTTTTCCAGCCCTTTACTCTGAGGTAGTGTTTGTCTTTATCATGTTGGTGTGTTTCCTGCATTCAGCAAAATGCTGTGTCCTGTTTATGTATCCAGTCTGTCAGTCTATGTCTTTTTATTGGTGAATTGAGTCCATTGATGTTAAGAGATATTAAGGAATAGTGATTGTTGCTTCCTGTTATTTTCGATATTATTATATATTTGTGTGGCTATCTTCTTTTGAGTTTGTTGAAAGATCACTTTCTTGTTTTTTCTAGGGTGTAGTTTCCCTCCTTGAGTTGACATTTTCCATCTATTATCCTTTGTAGGGCTGGGTTTGTGGAAACATATTGTGTAAATTTGGTTTTGTCATAGAATATTTTGGATTCACCATCTATGATAATTGAGAGTTTTGCTGGGTTTAGCAGCCTGGGCTGGCAGTTGTGTTCTCTAGGGTCTGTAGGATATCTGCCCAGGATCTTCCAGCTTTCATAGTCTCTGGTGAGAAGTCTGGTGTAATTCTGATAGGTCTGCCTTTATATGTTATTTGACCTTTTCCCCTTACTGCTTTTAATATTCTTTCCTTATTTCATGTGTTTGATGTTTTGAGTATAATGTGATGGGAGGAATTTCTTTTCTGGTCCAATCTATTTGGAGTTCTGTAGGCTTCTTGTTTATTTATGTTCATCTCTTTCTTTAGGTTAGGGAAGTTTTCTTCTATAATTTTGTTGAAGATATTTACTGGTCCTTTAAATTGGGAATCTTCACTCTCTTCTATACTTATTATCCTTAGGTTCTGTCTTCTCCTTGTATTCTGGATATCTTGGATCTTTTGGGTTAGGAGATTTTTGCATCTTGCGTTTTCTTTGACTATTGTGTCAATGTTTTCTGTGTTTCTTCTGCACCTGAGATTCTCTCTTCTATCTCTTGTATTCTGTTGGTGATGCTTGCATCTGTGACTCCTGATCTCTTTCCTAGGCTTTCTAACTCCAGGGTTGTCTCCCTTTGTGATTTCTTTATTGTTTCTATTTCTATTTTTAGTTCCTGGATCGTTTTGTTCATTTCCTTTGTCTGTTTGATTGTGTTTTCCTGTAATTCTTTAAGGGATTTTTGAGTTTCCTCTTTAAGGACTTCTATTTGTTTACCTGTGTTCTCTTGTATTTCTTTAAGGGAGTTATTTATTTCCTTCTTAAAATCTTCTATCATCATCATGAGATGTGATTTTAAATCTGAGTCTTGTTTTTCTGGTGAGTTGGGGTATCCAGGACTTGCTGTGGTGGGAGAGCTGGGTTCTGATGGTGCCAAGTAGCCTTGGTGTCTGCTCCTCATGTTCTTGTCCTTGCTTTTGCCATCTGGTTACCTCTGATGTCAGCTGGTCTTACTCTCTCTGATTTGTCCCTCCTGCAAGCCTCAGTGTCAATACTCCTTGAAGACCAGCTCTCTCTGAGAGGAATTTGGGTTTGGAGAGCTGTGGTACAGGGTCAGCTCTGGGGTGCAGACAGAAACCAGAAGGATATAGTCCCCAGCTTTCCCTTGGTTCCTGTGTCCTGATGGCTCTGTAAGGGTCCCTCTTGATCCAGTGAATTTGAAAAGAAGTGGTGGTCTTGCCTGTGCTTGAAGTGTGTTGTCACTCCTGGGATACCAGCTCTCTCCTGGCACTATTTGAGTATGGAGCCCTGTGTCACAGGATCTTCTCCCCGGCCACAGAAAAACCTGAAGTCCACACCTCAGTCCCTGTGTCCTGTAGATTCCAGGTGGGTCCTTCTGAGCAGACAGGCTTGCCCACACTCCTGGGAGTCTAGATTTTTCCTGGCACTATTTGGCTATGGAGCCCTGGTGGCCAGGCAGAGGTCTCCCACCACAGATGGAAACTGGAAGGCTCCTTCCCCTGGCTGTTCTTCAGTCCCTGTATCCCAAAGATTCTGGGCAAGTCCCACTGAGCAGTGTTGCTCATCTTACCCCCACTCACCGGCTTTTCTATACTCCTGGGAGGCTAGCTTTCTTCCGGCGCTATTTCGCTATGGAGACCTGGTGGCTCAGGCAGAGGTCTCCCCCCATCTCATTTTTTTATGTTTATTTCATCTTTAGTAAGGTAAATGTTAGACAGTCTGGACAATTCTTTAACTTTTCTTATGTATTCACTCTCATTTTCAGGAGTCTATGGCACGTAGGGTAGCTATAGGTAGTCATAATTTGCTGTATATTTCAAAGGAGCAAGAAGAAAGGATGTTTGCTGAGGTAGATGTACTTAAGTGGATTTGAATGGCATGTATACATATATTGAATATCACTTAATGTCCAGTAACTGTGTTCAGTTTTATAAGTCAATTAAAAATTAAATGAAACTTATAAAGTTGTCTTTCTAGTTTCTGAATTTTTTGTTGTGGTTTTTATTTCATGGATGATGGGGCCTTGTTTAGATTCCAGAGGATACTCCATGGTTGTGTAGTCCTGGGTGTATTATCTTTTCTGTGTTGATATCTATTTATTGTACTTGTCTTGTTCTTTCTCACTTTTGAGTCTTTCCCAAAACATTGATTTACCCTTGATTATCTTTTCTATTTTAGGATTTTAGTATTAAAATTTCACCAGAAACAATATCAAATAGTGCATGGACCTGATAACAAGCTAAGTCTCCTGGGAGTCAGTAAGCACATCAGTGTGTGTACATCTGTCTCCTTGGGTCATACAGTTTCCTCAGTGAGTGCTTCGGGAGATGAAAAGGGGAAGAGCCACAAAGGCTTTGCTTTTGATTGTAGATATACTTGAACCCCAAGTTTGGACCTATCTGGAACGGTGATTTCTTAAAAAAAAAAAAAAAAGTAGAAGAAAGTAATGATTGCTTTCATGATACTTTACACAGCAAGTTTGTACTGTTTACTATGTTGCTATGACTAGAATCTTGACCTTCATGGAAGAAGGTTGATTTTGGCTCATAGTTCCAGGGGTGATTTCAGTCCATCATAGCAGAGGGGAAGGCAGGGTGTCAAGAGAGGTGGTCTTGTTCACATTATGTGGACCAGAAGGCAGAAAACAATGCAGGTGCAGAAGAGAGTATGGTGTTAAATATTCCTCCCCAGTGAGCACTTCCAACAGCCAGAAGATTCCTCCAGTGCTGCTAGTCAAGGGATAAACATGAAAGCATGAGCTGGTGGGGGGACAGTTCGGATTCCAACTGTAGCAAAGCCCAATGACTCACTACCTGGTCCTTATATGTTTCTTGTGTGGAGTTGAATCTCAGAAGGGAGTACACGACAGTGCAAGACACTGTCTTACAATGGACTGGGATGACACTTCTATGCAGCAGCCATGACAGAATTCTCATGCTCTACTCTCTCTCTATGGAGAGGATAAAGGAAAGGTTACTTTTTCTAAAGCTCATTGTTGTCCAGGTTTAGAAATGCGTTTGCATGTTTTCTTTTCCCTCTAAGGTGCTTAGGAAAACTCAATTCATTACTCCAAGGAAGTATTTATTCTCTTTTAACTCCTAAATATTTACCTGGTATTTTCTATTTTCCCAGAGAAACTTGAGTGTGTAACATCTTTCTAGTGGCAGCCTCTGCACAGAACCTGGTCTTCAGTTGTTGACCATGACTGCACAGAGATACTCTTTTGTTTTTGATGACTGTAAACAGTTGTTCTCTGACAATAGCGACTTCACTTTAGAAGATCTATGTCTCTCAGAGCAGCACAGTGTAATGGCCACTAGAACCTCAGCTATCTAATTGCTCTTGATGGATGATGATTTCATTTGTCAGAAAGTTGAATTCTCAAAAACTCACTGAATATAACAATTTTTATACTTTAGAGCAGAGATTTCCAATTTTTTTCCATCCAGACTTAATAGTGTGAAAATTACATTGTTACACACACACACACACACACACACACACACACACACACACACACACGCGCGCGCGCGCTCGCACACACCCCTACCTTAAGCAAATTTGAAGAAGTAGCATCCTATAGCTGGTGTTATACTCTTAAATTTCTATTTAATTTTAAACCTATAAGACTATTCTGGGACAGTTGGGTGTAGTTTGAACCCTTTGTAGATTCTAAGGAAAGTACTAGAATCTCTGTGCAGAAGAATGTGGGTCTACACATTTATATACATTTTTAGGAGATTCACAGCTTCTAGGCATAAACATAGTTCCCTAGTTCTAAAGCTTTTCTCCTTAGAATTATCTTGCTTTGCTGACATATTTCATTCAGCATGCTTGGACAAATATCGTCAACTGCACAGCAGATATTCTGCTCTTCGTCTTGATAAGTAGAATTGATAAAGGGTTGCTAGAAAAAGCATGTAATAAATAAAACCCATAAATAAAGCCATAAACAAAACTGTGAAATAAATATAACCTCACCTTGTGTATCAGGGTTTAAAGTCTTGAGAGGTAGGGGGTAGCAAGATGGCTCAACGGGTGAAGGAGTAGCTGCCAAGCCTGATAACTTGAGTGTGAACCCTGAACCCACATGGTAAAAGGTAAGAAAGGAACCCCAAAAGTTGCTAGGATATAGACCTCTACATGTGTGCTGTGGTATACACTTGCACACATGAAATAAATCAATGATTGTTAAGGTTACAATTATCAGGAGTTCTTCGTTCTTCCTTGCTGGGTAGTTGTTGGATTTGCCTCTGGTGTGTGAGGAGCCATTGTTGTTCACAGAGCTGGCACAGTCCTTAAGTTAGTCCATTAGCAGCAGTTGATGCTTTGGCCACCTCAATTTCTGGTAGAGAGCCTTATTTTCCTACGTTACCTTGACCTACTGTTCTGTACAGATGCCATCTGGTAGTGAGGTCCAAGCCACAGCCTTGTTAGAAGGGCTTAGAATACTCTGACTTTTTGGTGTGAACTTCAGCATTCCCTCCCTTTGTCCCACTGTGCTTTTTATCTTTACTTCCATAAATACTAATTAAGTTCTTTCTGTGGTTTGGGCTTTGTTCATGTGGGGAACACACTGGTGGAAAAAGCTTCCATGTCTGACTCTGCGATTGGCCCTCATTCTTCTAGGTCCTTCCTCTAGAGGTGCCTCACTATCCTGTGGCACCACCAGTGCCCTCAGCAGCAACCCTGCTACTGTTTCTGATTCCTCTAGGTTTTAATGTTAACTGTTTCTTATCCACCTTTGAAATGATCATCTGCAGTTTTTCTTCTGCCCAGGACGACAGTCACAAGCATAAATTTTCTTGTGCAATTTTTCTTTTGCCTGGAACAACCAATTTTTTTCTTCTTAAGTAATCATATAAATATGTAAATCATAAAGTACAATTTATGTGTTGATACGTTTTGGGCCACTGTTTTGGAGCTAACATCATGGGAAAATAGTGTTAATGTGCAAAAAATCACCCCAAAGTTTAGACTTAGGATCTATGAAAGATGTCTTAATAATGGGGGGCAATTTCAATAGATAAAATACAGGCTCATGCATTCAAAATGCTATTAGTGTTCTTTCAAGAGAAGACATCAATCTCGGAAATCTTGTGTACAAACATGACAAAATTGGTCTGTCTTACACTTTGATAAAATCACAAAGTGGTTTTATTTTCTCTACATTTTATGAATATGTAACATTTGCATATTATTACAATAACTTGCACAGTCATTGAAACAAAAGCTATATATTGTTAATGATGCAGTTAAAAATGGATGCAGTACTTCCATATTTTGTGGGAGTTATCCAACCATCTTTTGAAAAAAAGCCTTAAATGTTGTATATTTTACAGTTGGCTCAGTGAGTATACAGTCTACATGCTGCCAGTCACCCTTCTCAATGCCAATGGAAGACACCACTAATTTATGGCAACCTTCTCTCTGGTTGTGGGCAACCTCACAGCCTCTTCAACATAGTGGTCCAGGTTATTGCTAAAACTGACCATAGATTCTAGATAAAAGTTATTTGCTGTTTAAACTTTAACCTTTAGAATTATGTGTGTGTGTGTGTGTGTGTGTGTGTGTGTGTGTGTGTGTGTGTGTGTGAATCAGTAGAAGATGCAAAGACTTTGGAAGACAGAATAAGGTGGGGGCTGAGGCAAGGGATAGTATCCTTCTTTTTGGTGAAGGCCAGATGGTAAACACTCTAGGTTCCGTGAGCTGCTCAGTCTCTATTGTATCTGCTTTAGCACTGTAGAGTAAAGGTTGGCATAGGCAGGAAAGAGCATGGCTCTGTAACTTAAAACCTGGTTTGTAAGCATGAGCCATAGTCAGACTTGACTCCTGGACCATAGTTTCTAACTCTTGCTTTAATTCTTGGAATAAATTGCTGTTACTCAAAGCATTTTCTAAAAATAGTGTTAGCAAAATTACTCATATGCTTAAAAATATAGATGCTTGTTCCACATTTTACAATTTCAGAATCTGAGAGTAGAGTCCAGGGCTCTTCATGTTTACCAGCTGATAAGATGATGCTGGTGCCTAGTGAAGTTAGAGAGAGCATTGTCTTTCTACTGTTGAAACTCACAGAATTCAGCTGTGAAACTGCCAAGTTATTTCTCTCAAAGTTGATCTGGAATCATTTTTCTATCATAACTTTTCTGTGGGTCACATTTGGAAATTTAAGTTTGGTTACAAAATTCTTTATAAAGATTATTTATAATACAATGTATCATGAGTATATGCTAATAATTAAAAATAATTTCACAGCCATTTTTATAGTTCATAAATCAATCAATCACTTACTTCTGTAAGGAAGAGAATTATTTGCTGTCAGCATCAACCTTATTTCTGAGGTGTTTTCACATTTCTGTAAAACTGCGAACTCTTTGTATCAAAACATAGGTTTTGGCTACTCTCCTTGAATGATAGCTCCTAATAAAATATGGCAGAACAATGCTGTGTAACTCCAAAATCTGGTTCAGAAAAGGCCATGCAGGCTTTTACCCAACTTGGGGGTGCTGACTCTGGAGAAGGCTGTGGCCACGCCGGAGATTTATTTGGAGCCACTGTGCTGCAACCCCTCAGAAAGCATCTTGTTGGTCTCAGCTATTGAGCAGCTTTGCTTCTTTCGTTTGTTTGTTTTTTGCTTCTTTCAGTCAACTTAGAATGACATCTTGGATGGGGCCTCTATCTTGTATCTTCAGATAACTGCAGCCTGGCTGTTAACTCTGAAGCCATGGTGGAGACCTGAGCCTAAGAGAGCTTCTCCAGGGTGCCTGACACACAGCATGTGTGAAAATATAAAAGCAGTGGGTGCCTTAAGCCTCTTTAAAAGAGCAGTTGTAACTGGGACCCAATTCCAAGTATTGGTTTTATTCTTAAATTGTCTTAATGTTTTTCTTTTTTTTAAATTTTTTAATTTTTTTATTTAATACTTCATTTACACTCCAAATGTTTCCCCCTTTCCAGGTCTCCCCTTTGGAAACCCCCTATCCCATCCTCCCTCCCCCAGACTCTATGAGGGTATTCCTCCAACCACCCACCCACTTCCGTCTTCCCTCCTTGGCATTCTCCTATACTGGGGCATCTAACACTCTCAGACCCAAGGGCCTCTCCTTCCACTGAAGGTCAACAAGGCCCTCCTTAGCCACATATGTGGCCAGCACTATGGGCCCCTCCATATGCATACTTTGGTTGGTGGTTCAGTCTCTGGGGGCACCAGGGGGGAGGGCTGACCAGTTGACACTGTTGCTCCCTCCCCATGGGGCTGCAAACTCCCTCAGTTCCTTCAGTCCCTTCTTCAACTCCTCCATCTGGGACCCCATGCTCAGTTCAACAGTTGCTGTGAATTGAATCATGGGTGTTCCGAACTTTTGGGCTAATATCCACTTATCAGTGAATACATATCACGTTCCTTCTTTTGTGACTGAGTTACCTTACTCAGTATGATATTTTCGAGTTCCATCCATTTGCCTGCAAATTTCATGAAGTCATTGTTTTTAATAGCTGAGTAGTATTCCATTGTGTAAATGTACCACATTTTCTGTATCCATTTCTCTGTTGAGGGAGATCTGGGTTGTTTCCAGCTTCTGGCTATTATAAATATGTCTGCTATGAACATAGTGGAGCATGTGTCCTTATTAGATGTTGGAGAATCTTCTGGGTATATGACCAGGAGTGGAATAGCTGGGTCCTCAGGTAGTATTATGCCCATTTTTTCTGAGGGGCCACCAAACTGATTTCTAGAGTGGTTGTACCAGCTTGCAATCCCAAACCAGCAATGGAGGAGTGTTCCTCTTTCTCCACATCCTCTCCAGCATCTGCTGTCACCTGAGTTTTTGATCTTAGCCATTCTGACTGGTGTGAGGTAGAATCTCATGGTTGTTTTGATTTGCATTTCCCTGATGACTAAGGATGTTGAACATCTATAGGTGCTTCTCAGCCCTGGGAATTTCCTCAGTTGAGAATTCTCTGTTTAGCTCTGTTCCCCATTTTTTGATAGGGTTATTTGGTTCTCTGGAGTCTAACTTCTTGAGTTCTTTGTATATATTGGATATTAGCCCTCTGTCCTATGTAGGATTGGTAAAGATCTTTTCCCAATCTGTTGGTTGCTGTTTTGTTCTATTGACAGTGTCCTTTGCCTTACAGAAGCTTTGCAATTTCATGAGGTCCCATTTGTCGATTCTTGATCTTAG
>JAPYYD010006782.1:0-10839 GCA_028551405.1 Uromys caudimaculatus
GATTGGGGCACAGACCGGGAGAGAGATGAAGTCTGGGCTGTAAAAAAGGATTAAAGAATAAAAATAAATAAAATTTAAAAATAAAACAAAAAGGAAAAAATTAAAAAAACAAAAACTACCAATCAACAAATAGGCTAATAAAGTGAACATATGCAATTTTATAGTGTGGGTGGTACATGTGCTAGTTTGTGTGTGCGCACGTGTATGTATGTGCACGCATGTATATATAACGCATCCATATATAGACATATATAGACAATGCCAAGTAGGCAGAAACATCACTGTCTTAGTTAGGGTTTCTATTACTGCAACAAAACACCGTGGGGGGAAAAACAAGCTGCAGAGAAAAGAGTTTACTTGGCTTACACTTCCACATCACTGTTCATCACTGAAGGAAGTCAGGACAGGAACTCAAACAGGGCAGGAACCTGTGGCAGAGGCCACAGAGAAAATGTCTTACAGCGGGATCTCATGGAGGCATTTCCTCACCTGAGGCTCCTTCCTCTCTGATGACCTTGGCTTGTATCAAATTAACAAGAAAAAAAACAAAAACAAAAAACAGCCAGGACAATCACTTTCCACCTTATTTTTTGAGATAAGAGTCTTTTACTTATCCTTGGGTTCAGTGATTGTGGTAAGCTGGCTGACCAGTGGTTCATGGATTTATCTGCGCAATGCTGGGGTTAGAAGTACGCTGTGCAATACCTAGCTTTTTACATGAGTTCTGGGGAGACAAATGCAAACCCTCAAGTTGTACAGCAGGTCATTTACCAACTGAGCCATCTCCCCAGAACCCATCATTTTATTCACGAATCATTTCTTCTTGCATTTTATATGTTTTGTAAGATAGCTCTTTCAAATACAGGAAGAAAATAATTTAGAATTTTTTTAGTGCAGCTGTTTTGGAAATGATGTTTTCTTAATTTGGTTCCACACAAATGTCTTAGTCTTGCTGTTAATTTTGAAAGCCAGTCTTGTAATTATTGCCTTTGACCCTTTGTACATGTTATTTTTATTTTATGTGTATGAGTGTTTTGCCTGGGTATCATTTGTGTGCAGTGCCTAAGGAGGCCAGAAGAGAGCCTCAAATTCCCTGGAACTGGAGTTTCAGATGGTTGTGAGCTACCATGTCGGTGCTGGGAATAAAACCCTTGTCCTCTGGAGAGCAGCCAATGCTCTTAACAACAGAGTCTTTTAAGATGTTACTCCACCTCTTTTGGTTTCCATCATTCCTTTTGGAGTTAGGTTGGCATTCCAATTATATTACTGATCCTGTTTGGATGTTGTGCTTCCTTGGCTTCTGGATTCAGATTTTTTTATCAGGTATGGAAATTTTCCCTTTTTTATTATTGTCTTTCCATCAGTTTTTCTATTCTCTCGTCTGCCACTTATATTAGGTCCATATTAGACTATTTTCTTTTTCTTTTTCGTTTTTACCAATTATATTACATTCCAGGCATGGTGGCTCACACCTGTAATCCCAGCACTTGGCAGTTTGGAGCAACAAGATTATCATTGTTTAAGGCTAGTCTGAGCTATATGAGTTCTCAATTAGCCTGGGCTACAGAGTGAGACCCTGTGTATTCGTCAGACTTCTCTAGAACAGAGCCAATGGAATAAACAGAATCAATAGAATAAGAATGTGTGTCTCTGTGTGTCTGTGTCTCTCTGTGTGTGTGTGTGTGTGTGTGTGTGTGTGTGTGTGTGTGTGTGTGGTGTGAATTTATTGTATTGTCACCTAAAAGGCTGAAAACCCCGTAGTTACTAGTTCCTTTAGTTTTGCTGCCTCAACAATCACAGCAGTCCCACAATGGCTGTCTCTTACACCAGGACACAGTGGGAAGGGGTAACGAACAATTGTTACTCAGTTGATAAGGCTGGGTGCCTCATCAGGCACTGGAAACTCTGAGGTTCCTGAGGAGCTGCTGGTCACTAGGTCACAGTGAAAGCATGAAAATGATGGTTCTGATAGCAGCAGAGCAGTGGAGCAAATCACCTAGGCAGCCAAGAGGGAAATAAACAGTTTTGTTTTGTTTTGTTTTGTTATTTGTTTTCTGTACTGCTACCAGAAGGAGCCATCCAAAGTCCCATGCTTGTGGATCTCCCCCACAGCCATCAAGGCAATCAGGACAGTTCTTCAAGAAAGGTTTCCTACTCGGGTGATGCTAATTTGTGGCAAGTTGATATCAACCATAATACCCTCTCTCATATAAACAAAAATGAGAAAGATGAGGAGAGAGAGAGAGAGAGAGAGAGAGAGAGAGAGAGAGAGAGAGAGAGAGCACTCTACAGAGCATGTGGAGGCCAGAGGACAACTTACAGGACTCAATTCTCTTCTTCCATCATGAATTCTGGAACTCAAACTCACGCCATCAGCTTTACAGCAAGTTCCGTTACCTATTGAGCCATCCCACCAGGCCTGTTTTTATGTTTTCCATTCCTCTGTTTCTTTCTATACTGCAGTTATCAGTTCTCTCTTGTGCTTTCGCTTGTTTGTTTTTTTAATTCACTTACTTTGTTTATTCAATCTATTAAGTTTTTACTTCAACCATTGTGGCTTTTGTTTCTAGAATTTAATCTTTTTTCACTTCTGCTCAGTCACTTTTGGTAGTATCAGACTGAATGCTTGGATTTCTTATTGTGCCCTTCATTTATATATTCCCTGCCTTTTTTAAAATGAGTGTTTGATACCTGAGTGTTTTGATACTTATGTCCTTGGAGACCCCCAACTGTAGTTTGTGTTGTTCAACTTTCCTTACCACGTGTTTCCCAAGTTTGATGATGCACTCACTGCATCAGTTTCATCAGAGGAAATTCGTCAGAGGAAATTCGTCAGAGGAAATTCGTCAGAGGAAATTCGAAGAGGTTTTCCTCCAGAGTACATTCACTTCTGTTTCTTCCAGAAACCAAAGGTTTACTTCATCCTGAAAGGTTTGACTCTGTGCAGGAGTCTCTGATTTATCCTCTATCAAAAAGTATGTCTTATGAAGATCACAATTATTCAGAAGCACCAGGGGATCTTCAAATTCATCCAGAATACCCAAAATGTACATTTGTATTATCAATGTTTTAAAGTTGACTTGTTCCATTCATATCAGAAAATCTAGCTCATCAAATAATTAGGTGTCACTGAAAATATAAAATGTATATAACATAAAGTATTTATATAATATAAAAATATATAAAGTAATTATTTATAGGTAAACTACTTTATTAGCTTCCATCACTAAAAAAGAAATTCTTCTTTCTCTTTATTTTCATGTACTTTTAATTCACTAGCCTATTTGAAAAATCTATCATTGAAAGTAGAACTCATGTCTAAAGTTACATATTTTGCTCCCATTAAACTGATTTCTTCTCAATTTTCTACTCATGGTACTAATATTCTTCCCTTTATAGATAATAAAACTGTCAAAGAATTGAGTAAAAAAGTTTAAAAACACCTCAAGAAGTAATTCTTCCTGTCTTCCCTTCTATATATTAAACCAATCCCTACAAATTCCCCACTATCCCTCCCATCTGTTTCTCTCTACCATCTCCATAAACCCTTTTCTATTAAATACACTTGTCTTATATTTCTGAGACTAGCCTGGAAGTCATTATAAAGGTCATGCTGGCTTTTAACTCATGATCCTTTTGTTCCAGTCTTCTGAGTGTTGGACTACAAGTTTGTGTCATCACACTGTGTTCCATTCCAACAAATACTTGGGCCCTCAAAATTATTTTCTTCCTCATATTTATGTATTTATTTTCTAGAAAGCACTCAATGTTGTTGCCAGGCCAGATTACTTAGTTAGGTGCAGCTGTAAATATGCTACTTATAGCCACAAAAATCTTCAGTGAGTTTCCATTCCCTAAGTATTTCTCAAACTTTAGTAATACAAAGACAAAACTTTTGTTTTGTTTTGTTATTTGAGACAAGGTCTCTCTACAAAGTCCTGGCTGACCTTTTGACCTTGAATTCGCTAAGATTAGGCTGGCCTCAAACTCAGAGATTCTCCTGTCTCTGCCTCCCAAGTGTTGAGATTAAAGGTGTGTGCCACCATGACCAGGGTCTTTCATAGGATTTGCTGGGCAGCCGAGGTTGGTCTTGAAATCACAATCTTCCTGCCTCTGCATTCCAACAATGAGATTACAGGTATATACAAACACATTTGGCATACATACATACATACATACACACACACACCTTTATGATGTGTGTGTACATACACACACCCATATGTATATGTGTCTACAGACACACACAGACACGCACACACAGACACACACACAGACACAGACACACACACACACACACACACACACACACACACACACACACACTTGTCTTTGACAAAAGAGCCCAGGCTGGCTTCAAAATATGATCCTCCTGCCTTAGCCTCCTGAGTGCTGGGTTTACAGGCATGTACACATGACTAGATATACTTTCAAAGGAAAATAGAAAGCTTAAATTATGCTATCAACATTTTACTTAATTATAGACAAATAAAAAGGTAACATAAACTCCCCATGTCTAGATGTTACATACAACCATAAACTAAAATAACTTTACAAATTAAACATAATGACCAAACCTATAAAAGTGAAATTAACAACAATAATTTAATATGATAGCTAGTGTTAGGCTTAAATTAAATTATCTTCTTAAACATAAGCATAGACTCTAATGTTACAGCACAAGTTTGGTGATGGTGGTGGTTGGTTTTGGCTTACCTATACTGTGATGCACCTGTGATGACTAAATCCTCCCCCTTCTTCAGTCAAAGCCCTGGAACAGTTCCATTGTACACTGGTGATGTCATTTGGTTTCAACTGGGGCAAAGACATCAGTATCATTTACTTTTTCCAAGTGGCTCTAATTGCCTAGGGAGTCCTCATTAAACAACTCTATGGTATGATTTGGAGTCATCTAATGAAATCCAGCTTTGGCTGAAATCTTATGGCTGTTTTCAGTTTAAAGGTGAAGATTTAGGTCACATATGTTACATTTAATTTGCTTTTTAGACTGTTCTTATACTTTACATTCTCACGGATGTTATTTAGCCAATGAAATATATCACTTCTTATACCATTTTATATGACTTTCCATATTCTTCCATCCTGCTCTCCAGCCACTTTCCAGATAGATGCTCTTGAAAAAACTTGAATCCACAACCACAACTAGTCCAAAACATAGATGTAGTAGGAACTAGAAATAATCTTCCATTGTAAAAACAATCTTAAAGAATTACCTAGAGTTTACAGATTAGGTCTGATACTATTTAAAGAAATATTGGCCTTGGAGAGGATGGCAGGTGATACCGGGCAATGGCTGCTCGAATCCTGGAAAAGAACCACGGGATTTCAGGAGTAAAGAAGGAAAGGCAGGCTTCAGAAAGTAAAACAGACGGAGAGTCCATAGTCTACCCCACAGGGCTCTGTTCACATTAGGGCACACTCTGATCCTGCTGTGGAGTTAGTGCAACTGCAGGCGGTAGACTATGACTTAAGAGAAAGAGAGAACATCAGAACATTTGGAGACTAAATCCCAACCAACATTCAGTGCATGCAGAGCAAATCTTCAGCCCAAACAGACATGAATCTTGGAGTAGACATACCATATATATGGGGGTGGGGGGAGATCCTCTTTTCTCAGCAGTGAACTAAAAAAGCAGCAAGAAAACCATTTTTATCCACCCCAGCATGGAGTTACTCCTACTTCCAAGCTTTCCTCACCATAATGGACTGTACTATTTCGAATGAAGAGCCAAAATAAATTCTTTCTCTCATAAAAGAGGGGAGGATTGCTTGGCCCAGTGAGTCAGCTTACTGCTTGTCTCTTGCAACCTGAGTTAGTCCCCAGAAACCAAACAAAGGTGGAAGGAGAGAACCAATTCTATAAACTTACAAAGTTGTTCTCTGACCTACACATACACACATGCACACACACATGCACACATACACTGTGGCATATGGACATACACAGACACAGACACACTCCACACACTCTATAATAATAATAATAATAATAATAATAATAATAATAATAATAATAATAATAATAAACAATAGCAATAACAACAATAACTTTTAAAAATAATTAAAGCCCCTGCTGCTTTATAGGTAGATTGTTCAAAAAGCAAAGGTTTCTCTATGCAGAGCCCATCCTGAGAACAGAAGAGATGTTTAAGGGGTACTACCTAGGTCCTGGCCTACAGAATGCCTCTGTCTAGAAGGGAAAACTCTGAGTCAGAGCCACAGGGTATCCCATACATTGGCCATCTGCTCTGTGCCATAGACTGATGCGACACTATGTAGCTTCATAGAAGAGGCATGAGCAGTGGGAAGTGCTAGGGTTGCCAGTAAACTAGTGGAAAGCTTCTCAACAGCTTTCCTATTTCTACCTGGAAATAAGGTACATCTAGTTAAAGCAACCACTGTCCATACACTACATCCTCTGGTTGCACTGGAAACAACACAAAGACCAACACAGAAAGTGTAATAGCACAAAGATTCTGAGCTCATTTGAAGACACCAACCCAAACAGCCAAGGAAGGGAAAGCAAAACTATGTAGAGACAATCTGCACCTACACCTAAGGAAGTGACCACACAGCAACATGCTGCACTTGAGCTCAAACAAGTAACCACACAGAGACAGACTCTCTTTAATATCTACTTTTAATTTTATAGATCACTTTGTCCTGCCCTATTTTCTCTCTCAATTTATTATTTATTTATTTATGTATTTATTTATTTATTTATTTATTTATTTATTCATTCATAAGGTAAGCTATCCCAAACTGCTTTGGTTGACATTGAGCTGAGGTCTCCTTGCCTCAGCCCTGCCGTACAGGAAGTACTTTAGGTTCTGTGATTAAACTCTTTTAACATATTGTCTTTCTCATTCTACCTTTACATTTACCTTTTTAAGATGCCTTATCTCTACCCCACACTTTTTTACTGTTTGCTCATTATTTTTACTATTTCCTCTTCTATTTTTTTCTCTGTTGCTCAAGCACAAATTGCTACTCTTAGTTTGTTCTCTTTCCATTCTTTCCATTAACTAATATCTCTGCATATATGGTACTATGTGGGGCAAGTGGAACCGTGTCTCCAGACAGAAAAATTGGTAAGGTTGAGCAGATTAAGGAAACCCAGCAATTCTCATAAGTGAGACCTGTAGGCTTTTGAATCTACTCCCAACCAGGTTCACAATATCCCACTAAGAAGACCATGACAACAGGTCATGAGTATAGAGCTCACAGTTCTTCATGCTAATGAGGTATCTAGATGGCCTGACCCCAAGGGTTTAGCCAATAAGCTTCCCTTCCCTATCTAAGTCTCCTGCAGAAGGCCTCTCCACACTCTTGCCACTCACCCCAAGCTAAGCTGCAATCCCCCTGCCTGGGGCTCATCTAAACCCCACCCTCCTCAACACCATTCTCAAGTTCCCAGTGGTATCTGGGTGCTGGGAAGTTTGGGAACCACAGTCTCAGCCCCAATCTGCACTGTTTCTCACCCAGAGAAATACAAGCTGGGACCCCTATCTTAGGCTATGTTTCACCTCCTCTGAGCGGGTGTTGAAGTCCAATAACCGGGCACCCTGATGGCTGCCAGGAAGGAATGTAGCTTAGCACTCCTGCATTTTATCTCCCTGAACAGTGTTCTGACACCCCAGTAGTGGGTGGAATGCATACCCACTGTTCTATACTTGCTCCTTTTCTCCAGAGGCTGGTAAAGTTGAAGAAATGATTGTTTGAAATTGTCAATTACTGCTGGGTGGTGGTGGCGCACACCTTTAATCCCAGCACTTGGGAGGCAGAGGCAGGCGGATTTCTGAGTTCAAGGCCAGCCTGGTCTACAGAGTGAGTTCCAGGACAGCCAGAGCTACACAGAGAAACCCTGTCTCAAAAAAACCAAAAAAAAAAAAAAAAAGAAAAAAAAAAGAAAGAAAGAAAGAAAGAAAGAAAGAAAGAAATTGTCAATTGCTGTATGTTCATATTTTCATATCCATCAACTGTAGTTATTCATGGTGACAGTATTCTGCTCAGAGTGGTGTCTTAAATATATGTGTGGAAGGTTTGCAAATAATTTACACACCCACCTAGTCTAATGAGAAAGAATGACACATCAACCCCACTACAACCTAGTCCCATTTAAACACCATAAATACTTCAGCTGAAAGAATACAGGTGATTTCAAAATACCCAATTAACAACCCAGTCCTATCTGCTTATGACCCAAAACAGAAACACAAGAAACCCAAAACCAAGGGAACATGACACCTGAAAAAATTGCCAGTTCCCCAGTACTGAATTTCAATAAAAAGGAATTATATGAAACCCCAGACAAACAATTCAAAAGAGTAATTATAATAATGTTCAGAAAATAAAAGGGGACATGAATAAACTCCTGAGTGATTTCAAAGAGAATAAAAATAAACCTCAGAATAAAATAAATAAGGGAACACAGGATATGAAAGAGGAATTCAATAGAGAAGGTCAAATTGAAATTTTGGAAAGGAAAAGCTCAATTATTCAAATAAAAGGATCAGTAGAAAGTCTGAACAATAGAATGGACAGGGTGATCCCCAGGGCTTGCTGGCCCAAACGGTGAGCTCCAGAGTCAATAAGAGACCCTGAAAAAAATAAGGAGGACAGTGATAGAAGAGACCTGATGTCAAACTCCAACTTCCATAGCACAGTTAATAAACAGACTAACAGAATGAATAGGCAGTTCTTAAAAGATGAAGTACACTTCCCATTTCCATCTGTGGGTGGAGACCTCTGCCTGGGTCACCAGGGCTCCATAGCCAAATAGTTCCAGGAGAAAGCTAGTGTAGAAAAGCCATAAGTGGGGTTAAGACGAGCACCACTGCTCAGCGGGACCCACCCAAAATCCTCAGGACACAGGGACTGAGGAAAAGCCAGGGACAGGAGCCTTCCGGTTTCCATCTGTGGCAGGAGACCTCTGCCTGTGCCACCAGAAGTCCATACCAAATAGTGCCAGGAGAAAACTAGCCTCCCAGGCCCTCAGGACACAGGGACTGAGGAAAAGCCTGGAATAGGAAACTTCTGGTTTCCATCTGTGACCAGAGACCTCAGCCTGTGCCACAGGGCTCCATAGCCAAATAGTGCCAGAAGGAAGCTACACTCCCAGGAGTGTGGACAAGCCTGTCTGCTCAGAGGCACCCACCTGGAATCCCAGTACACAGTGACTGAGGAGTGGTCTTCTGGTTTCTTTCGGCTGCTGGGGAGCTGATCCTGTGACACAGGGCTCCATACTCAAATAGTGCCAGGAGAGAGCAGGTATCCCAGGAGTGCCAACACACCTTCTAGCACAGGCGAGACCACCACTTCTGTTCAAATTCCCTGGATCAAGAGGGACCCTTGCAGAGCCATAAGGACATAGGAATCAAGGGCCAGTTGGGGACAAGATCCTTCTGGTTTCTGTCTGCACCCCAGAGCCGACCCTGTGTCACAGCTCTCCAAACCCAAATTCCTCTCAGAGAGAGCTGGTCTTCAAGGAGTATTAACACAGCCAGAAAAAGTAAGACCAGCTAACACCAGAGTTAACCAGATGGCAAAAGGCAAGGGCAAGAACATAAGGAACAGAAACCAAGGCTACTTGGCATCATCAGAACCCAGCTCTCCCACCACAGAAAGCCCTGAATACCCCAACACACCAGAAAAACAAGACTCAGATTTAAAATCATTTCTCATGATGATGATAGAAGACTTTAAGAAGAAAATAAATAACTGCCTTAAAGACATACAAGAGAATACAATTAAACAACTAGAAGCCCTTAAAGGGGAAACACAAAAATCCATTAAAAAATTACAGGAAACCACAGCAAACAGGCAGAATTAAAGGAAAACACAATCAAACAGATGAAGGAAATGAACAAAGCCATCCAGGAACTAAAAATAGAAATAGAAACAATAAAGAAATCACAAAGGGAGACAACCCTGGAGTTAGAAAACCTAGGAGAGAGATCAGGAGTCATTGATGAAAGCATCACCAACAGAATACAAGAGATAGAAGAGAGAATCTCAGGTGCGGAAGATACATAGAAAACATTGACACAACAGTCAAAGAAAATGCAAAATGCAAAAAGGTCCTAACCCAAAGCATCCATGAAATCTAGGGCACAATGAGAAGACAGAACCTAAGGATAATAGGTATAGAAGAGAGTGAAGATTCCCAACTTGAAGGACCAGTAAATATTTCAAAAATCTGTTGTTACATGATTAAGTAAAAAATGTAATTCAATCATTGCATGAATTGAAACATGACTCAAGGAGGGGCAGAGGGGCATTTCTGCACACTCTAATCAAGACGCAGTAAACAGCTATTTGAACATTGTGCAGCTCTAAGTCTTTTCTTCGTCACACCCAATATTTGTTTGTTTGGATTTGCTTAAGCAAAACTGAATAAAGGATCAGAGGAAAAAACTAAAAAAAAAAAAAAAAAAATTATAGAAGAAATAACCTGACCTGAAGAAAGAGATGAACATAAATATACAAGAAGCCTACCAAACTCCAAATAGATTGGACCAGAAAGGAAATTCCTCCCATCACATTATAGTGAAAACACCAAATACACAAAACAAGGAAAGAATATTAAAAGCAGTAAGGGAAAAAGGTCCAGTAACATGTAAAGGCAGACCTATCAGAATTACACCTGACTTCTCACCAGAGACTATGAAAGCTAGAAGATCCTGGGCAGAACTCATACAGACCCTAAGAGAACACAACTGCCAACCCAGGCTGCTATACCCAGCAAAACTCTCAATTAATATAGATGGTGAAACCAAAATATTCCATGACAAAACCAAATTTACACAATATGTTTCC
>JAPYYD010006783.1:0-10839 GCA_028551405.1 Uromys caudimaculatus
GGGTAGGTGGGAGGAGGAATTCCCTCACAGAGGCGGGGAGGGGGAGGGGACACGGGGTTTCCAAAGAAAAGGGGAAACATCGGAAATGTAAATAAAGTATCAAAAATAAAAATTAAAAAAAAAAAAATTTTGGAAGAAAAAAAAAAATCATTGCCTGGGACTATTATGAAATATAGTGCTCAAAGTACTTAAGTGGGAACTAAGACTGAGCCAAATAATAAGCAAGTTGGTTGCTACATTTAGCAAATTAAAAACAAACAAACAACAAAAAGCAGTTAAATTTAAAATTCCAAATTCCAATGTGTTTAGCTGTGTTGTTAAATGAGGGTTTTATCATATAACCCAAACTGGCCTAGACTTTACTGTGTAACCTACATTGGCTGGCTTTGAGCTTGCAATCCTCCTGCCTTAGCCTCCCGAGTAATAGAATTACAGGTATATAGCACTGCATCTGTCTGAAATTTCCAGTCTTTTTAAAGGTTGAAATGTTCATTAATGTAAGTATAATTCAATTGTTGCATGGTACATACTTACACTAAAAATTACCTTTTATTCTAAATTTCAAAAATCACTATTTTTTTCATTTAAATCATTAATAAATGTTGTGAACAAAATCCTGTTAAGGGGTTGTGGGGTGGACAACTAGGTTAAAGATTCTATAATGCTAATTGACTAATTATAACATTGTGATGTAGAGAGTTGGAATGTAATGGATACACAACTGTATCATTAACTACATATCTAGGGCAATATGTAGTTAACAGTCATTATTTCCTATCTCTGTGTCTGGTCTAACATCCCTATGACTATCAAAAAAAAACATTTTCGAATATATGAACTTGACAGACCACGACTTCTACCCATCTGGAAGCTAAGATACTGTTAGATAACTCGTAGCAGACACCCCTCCCTCTTTGCTGGGTAACCCACGTAGCTGATGTTCTCATCCCAGATTCCAAAATGCCTGATTTATGACTTTCCATAATGGAATGTGTCGTTTGAGGACATACAAATCTGTGTTCCCCAGTCACGGTCACTCGTATTTGGCTCAAAATTAAACTGCTCTGTCCCTTTGAGATGACAGTTATGTTATACACCAACAATGCAAATATACACAATAGTGGGTGGCAGGCAATATAAGTACTGCCAAAGGCAATGGAGACAAAGGGATAAGGTGACTTTTTCCCTTGCTCTGGAAAAAAAAATGTCTGCACCTACAAATTAAATGTAAGACCAGAGGGGCTGCCTTGAAAAATAATTTAAATATTCTTGTTGGCGTTGGGAGCATAGCTCATAGCTCAGTGGTAAAAATGCTTATCTAAGATGCTGCGGGCACCCAAAACTCACCACCACCAAAACCCTGTTGACTTTTACAGTAGAAATGGAACAGCAGCTAGTAGTGTCAGCTTTCTTAATTTGATATGAAAATTAAATATTACATTTGTTTTGTTTTTGTTTTTTTGAGACAGGGTTTCTCTGTGTAGCCCTGGCTGTCCTGGAACTCACTCTGTAGACCAGGCTGGCCTCGAACTCAGAAATCCACCTGCCTCTGCCTCCCAAGTGCTGGGATTAAAGGCATGCACCACCACTGCCTGGCTTAAATATTACATTTTATAAACAAGCCTCTTTTACAAAGAGATCAGTCATTGATCAAAAATAATAAGAGTACCTTTCCCTCGGCCCTACAGAAACTGGGACAGATGGATCACAGGAAATTTGAGGTCAATCTGAGCTAAAAATGCAACCCTGTCTCAAAATACCAAAAACTAAGTAAAATACATAAGAAAATATCTCTGAGTTTCTTGAATTCAAAGATAGCTCACCTCAGGTACTTAAGAGTATCACCTCTTTTAAATTGCAGGCTATGCACCAGATGACACACCTCAAACAATAGCTTAATCAAACAAAATTTGGATAATCTAAGATCTACCCATGAGAACATATAGTTTCCAGTGAAATATGAGCATCTGTAAACACGGAAGTCTTTATTTGGACCAGAACTACTAATGCAGAGGTCAATGCACACGCATTCAGCAGCCTAGTTTTAGCAGAGCTGTTTCACCGCTCTGCTCAGCTGTTCTACTTTCTCAAACAAAACACTGCCTTTATTTGTACAAAATTACTCATAGTCATTGACTGGCAGGAATAATACCTACACAAATCTCCCGGTCCTTACAATGCTTGCATTTTATAAAGGCTATGTTCTGCCTTTAAGTGCAACAGAAAGAGCAAGCTGTGAAAATAAAAACAATTATATTGTCAAATGGCAGGGGCCTGCAGAAGACAGTATTGTTGAAGAAGCATTGTAGAGCTCTTAAAGAATCACAATCAATCCCTGAGCAGCTAAAACAGGCCACGATCAGTTTTGGAAGAGTGCCAGATGCACCTCAAATTATCAATTTTTTTTTTACTTCAAACTAAATTCTAAGTTAAAAGTCCCCTCAGAGTCTGAGGCGTAAATGACAAAGTGATGGTGTTGTTTAAAATCACATGATGGATAAGATGTTTTAATTAATTCATCAGTTACTCCCACTGAATAAAAATATCTCCTGTTAAAAATAGTCATTTTCCCCCTAAAACCTACCTTCTCCATTTCTTTACTCCCAACTTGTTAAATAATGGTAGCTCACAGTCATAATCCTAACATTGAGGACATTAAAACAGTAGTTTGATATTAGTTCAAGGCTAACCTTGGCTCCCTAATGAGCTCCCTAATTGAGAAATTACCTCCATCAGACTTCCTGTAGGCAAGTCTATGGGGTACTTCCTTGATAAGTGGCAGATGTGGGAGGGCACTGGGCCACAGGTATTTGCTACTGTGTTTTCTACTGTGAATGCAAATGCAGCCATAATAATCACACTGTGGACTTTCTCAAAAGACAAATGAGAGCATGGAGGGCTAGGTCATTTTTTTATTTGAGAAAAGGGGGCATGCAGGGAGCATCTACTGTTATTGAATAGGTCTCTAAAAACCTCATGGTAACTTTCACAACAGTAGTAGGAGAAGAAAGGACCTAGTCACACTTTGAACTTTATCTTGCTCGCTTAAATTATGGAAAGGACATGCCATTCCTAACAAAAGATGTAAAAACTGGCTTGGAGTAATGAGTACCAGAGGTCTATAACGGGCTTCCAAGCACAGTGGAGGTGTGGGAGGAATGACTGGATGGCTATTAAATGCGTTTTCAGTCTCTTCAATTATGTATGCTGAAGCCGTTCCAAGTGTACTGGTGACCAAGGAAAACTCTCTAAAAAACTGACCTTTATTTCAGTTGTGCTCTCAGCCTCCTGGTTCCCGTCAAACCAGCTTTGATGTTACTGAGAGCCATGATGGCCATTCACCAGGCTCTGGCATCCAAATGTATTTGTGAGTTACCTGAGCAGTTTGATGACGGTTAGTTTCTCAGAGGTCTTTGGAGCAGCACATTTGCTAGACCTTGCACCTGATATATAAGAAGCTATCCACCGGACAGTGGTGTCGCATGCCTTTAATCCCAGCACTTGGGAGGCAGAGACAGGCGGATTTCTGAGTTCAAGTCCAGCCTGGTCTACAGAGTGAGTTCCAGGACAGCCAGGGCTACCCAGAGAAACCCCGTCTCGAAAAATCAAAAAAACTCCAAAAAACAAACAAACAAAAAAAAACCCAATACAGCAATGAAGCTCGTGTCACATAAAACCACACACACACACGTATCATAAAGCGTAAGTACTAAAATTTAATATTAATATTGGAGATGAGACAAAAAAAAAACCCCAATACAGCAATGAAGCTCGTGTCATAAAAAACCACACACACACACATATCATAAAGCATAAGTACTAAAATTTAATATTAATATTGGAGATGAGACAAGTCCAAAAGCAAGTTGTTAGGTCTTGAAAAAAAAAAAAACTAAGCTCAGTTTTAGTGGATGAGCAAACAGGTGTCATCAAAGGCCCTCATCACCAAGCCTGATAACCTGAGTTCAATACTTGGGACCAACACAGAGCAGGGAGAGATCCAATTCCCTCAGGTTGTCCTTTGGCCTCCATGTACCTGCTGTGGCACACCTGCACACAAGTAAGTAAATAAATAGAGTGTTCCTGAAAAGAATAGTTACATAGCAGAAGGTTCCTCTGTGGAAATACTTGAAAAAACAGAAAGAAGGAAAAAAAAAACCCCAAAAGACAAAAACCAGATGATTGAGAAACACATTAAAAGTCACCAAGACAAAATGATGTGATCCAGCGGTGCTATTCTCAGCCCCATTACTGCCCTCATATAAAATAAAATAAAAACTCTCCAGCCCCTCAATTACTTCTTTATTAGCCTTGTCTACAGAGTGAGTTCCAGGACAGCCAGGGCTACACAGAGAAACCCTGTCTCGAAAAACCAAAAAAAAAAAAAAAAGTCATAATTGAGGAATTTGACATAAACATACATCTGAATACATCAAGAAAATAGTAGTTATATGCCAAGTAAACCTATAAAAATGCAAGAAGAATCAATTAACAGTCTTCTGTTCCTTATTGTGTAGGTAGGTGCCCAAGTTGAAACACTTCCCCCTTGAGGAGAAAAGGAACCCCACTGGTCTCTGGTAGCTGGGGAAACTTCCAAGGCCCATAAGCTCTTCCCCAATGTTGCATAAGCAGTAAACAGTTGTTGGTAAACACTTTGGCGTGGAAGCCAACAAGACATGCAGAGGACTCCATTGATGCACTGATGGGAGTCGTCACCCATGTAGGAGTGAATGGGCTTACCAGTGATGTGGCTACCTGTGAGCTACCCATGCTTCTCTCAGTAACTGCAGTAACACTCACTAATTCAAAAGGTACATTTAGCTGAGTTGTTTTCTTTGGTCTGTTGAGGCCTTCTCAGAGGTGAATGGACGTCTGTTCACATGTTCTGAGTACAAATCAGAAATCACATATGTAGTCGCCCAGCGGCCATGGATGAACAGGGTCACCTGAAAAGGGGGCTGGAAATGAAAAGGACGGGGTGCAAGAGAAGGATGAAGCCAAGACAAAGTTTCTGATCAAGGCTCAAAGTTTAATATTCAGCATTAATTATATAGGGAAAGCCCACAGACCCCATCCTTTGTTTCAGCTGGATTGAGTTGCAAAGCAATCTCAGCAGGCAGTCTACCCCTGTAGGAAATTGCAGCTGAAGCAAAGGGGAAGACTCTACCTGGGTCCAACTGTGGCAAACACTTAAGGTCTATTTAGCCTGCTCAAGGCTGGTGTAAGGGCACACACATAGAATAGATAATTGGGGGTGGACTCAGGGTGTGTTGGAATGAGAACAGGAGTCAGGTTGGGGAAGGCATGGAAGAAGAGAATACTGGGAGAGATGACTGTAAATTTGGGAGGCATTTTAGGGGCAATGTGGAAACCCAGTGCAGTAGAAACTCCCTGGAATCTATGAGGGTGGCCCTAGTGAAGACCCCTAGTAATGGAGGATATGGAGCCTGAACCAGTCATCTTCTGTTACCAGGAAAGACTACCAGGTGTGGGTCTGGGACATCAACCCAATCACAAATCCTTTGACCTACAATTTGTCCTGCCTGCAAGATGTGCTGAACTAATGATGGCACAGAGCTTTAGGAGTGGTGAACCAATGACTGGTCTAACTTGAGGCTCAAGCCATGAGAGGAAACCTGTGCCTGACACTGCCAGGGTAGCTGGGAACAAGAAACAGGGTAGCCCAGAGGCCTAGGACAGAATCAAACAGAACTGGCTGAAAATAAACCAAACAAACAAACAAAAACAGATAGATAAAGTAGAAAAGAATTTTATGTATCATTGTGAGGAGCTAAAGAAATCTTAAGTAAATGGATACCGCACCGATGAATTCTCCTGAGTAAATGAGTATTGTTTGACATGGTGTCTTAGTTAGAGTTTCTATTTACCTTGTCAAAACACCATGATCAAAAGCATCATGGGAGGAAAGGGTTTATTTTGCTTACACATATATTCATCACCAGAGGCAATCAGGGCAGAAACTTGGAGACAGAAGCAGATGCAGATGGCTACGGAGGGCTGCCGCTTACTGGCTTGCTCCCCATGGCTTGCTCAGCCTGATTTCTCATAGCACCCAAGACCACCAGCCCAGGTGTGGCACCACCCACAATGGGCTGGCACTCCCACATCAATCACAATTTAAGAAAATGCCCTAAAGGCTTGCCTGTAACTAGATCTTAAGGTGGCATTTTCTAAATTGACATTCTCTCTTCTTAGATACTCTACATTCTGTCAAGTTGACATAGCCAGCACACATGGGCAATGTTACCAATGTCTCAGACCCATGGGAAATGGTAAAGCTTTTTCCCCAGCTCAGAGAGATGGCAAAACCTTCTTCTATTGTCACAGTGTGGATGTTGGCAGTCTGTACAAGCAGGAGTGCTTATGAATGATTGATGACTGTGTATAAAAACTAGCTTCATCATCCTGACCAGTTACAGTCTGAGATTGCTCACCTACAGACACTTCCTCCTGAGTTTAGCCCAATCTTTCCTTCTGTGCTATATATCATAAGCACAGGGAGGGCCCTGGCTGTCACAGCAGATAGTGCCACATCATCAGAGTGCACACAACCTACCTGACAAAGCTTTTCTCCATAGTGCCAGAGTATGTATTCTATCTCCATTCCTTCACACCCCTCCCCAAGTCGGGTCAAATTCCAGCCATAGTGGATGGGACAGAACATAATCTCTGAAGCAATCATTACTCATTGAGACATTAGGTTTAAATGTAATAGGGCACAGACTTAGTAGACCCCAAGATCTTAGCATAACTGACTCCTTGATGGAAATATCATTCAAGCTAGAAAACTCAACACATAGACAATGCCACCTGCTAAAACTGAAAGAAAGGCCTAATCCATCAAAGTCCATATAGTTCTGGGAAAGTCTCAGAATATACTAACCTTGCCTTTTTAGCTTCATTCTACTTCTGGCTAACTGTTCTTGTTAACTAAAATATATTAACACAAAAGCATAGTGTTTATGCTTAAAATATCCCTCTGGAAAAACAAAACCTAAGCACTACACTGGGACTGCAAACACCCAATGGAATCATCACAGGCCAACTAATACTTTCTGTTGACTTAAGTCATGTCTGAGCAGTCTCCTCTGATGAATACCCCACAACACTAAAGAGCAGGGAAAATGTAATGTTTAACCTAAAGAGGTTTAATTCAGTCTTTTTCCTATCCAATTTGTGAACTACCAACCAGTTTGAATGGTAAGTATTAGGCTTCGCTAGCTACTCATCTGAAAAGCCATCAGTTCTCCATTTCTGATGACCAAGTGGGCTGCCAGCTATAATAGCTCAAGAAAGGCACTGTACAGTGTGGCTCCTAATAAGAAAACACTGGACACATACTATTGGCATTTCATAATGCAGATTTTTAAATATGATATGTCTCCAACTTTAGTAGTGGACAGTTCGCTTATTTATTTTCCCTAACATTGAATCAAAATGTTTTTGAGCGTAATTGTTTTTTGAAAAGAGGATTAGTAGATACCATAGCATTTCAACCTATGTAGGAGACATGTTTCTAATAGCTGAGCATGTTTGATGACTCTTCTTGCAATGCTGCCCTAGGTCTAAAGGGGGCCTTCGGTAGTATTATTTGCTACTGTAGAAAGTAACTTCTCAAAATTAAAAATTATTAAGTAATTAAGATGTATAATGTCACCTTGGCTAACAATTTACCTTCAAGCTTAAGCAATCTTTACTGTAAAAAAAAGAAAAGAAAAAGAAAAATTAGTGCAAGTTAGCTTTGATACAATCAAAAGAAGTTATTTCCTAGAAAAAGGAGATTTCCTGTTTCATAACAATAAAATATAGTCTAACTGTCCGATTTTAGCATGTTTAATCCATATAATTTATATAGAATAGTATTTTGTTGTACTTTTAATTGTTGAAAAGACAATACATTTGTAAAATTTGTTTAAGGAAGGAGTACTGTCAAGATCAAAGGGACCTGGAATGTGTCCTGATATGATCCGAGGCTGTGCCTGTATGAGAGTGAACACAAGAAAGCTATCAGAGCTTCCTATGTCCAGCTGCTGGTTTAAGAACTAACAAGTAACATGATTGTGGCCCTGGGCCTACAGAAGAATGTGGCAAGCGAGGGACAAGAGGGTGAGGCTACACCTGGACAAGGGTTTCCTCACTGTGGAAGAAAGTGGTTTACGATGAAGTCATCTATTCTGTGTCTTTCAAAATGACAATGTTCTAGTTAGTCATTCTGCAACTATACTTCTTGAGTATGGGGTCTTAATAAGATAAGGTTAAGTAAGCTATGATGAGATGAGATGAAACAAGAGAAAGAAAAAGAAGGAAATAAAGAGAGAGGGGGGAGAGAAGGAAAGAAGAACAGAAGGAAGGACAGACAGACAGAAGGAGGAAAGGAAGGAAGGAAGGAAGGGAGGGAGGGAGGGAGGGAGGGAGGGAGGGAGGGAGGGAGGGAGGGAGGGAGGGGAAAGGCAGTCATGCAAAAGAGAAAGAGAGGGAGGGAGTTTGATTCTTTTAACAAAACATAGGCGTTATACTTTCTTAAACTAATGTAAAATAGAAATGTGATTCTCTTGTAGCACTGTCACTTAGAATCATCTGAAATTCCTATTCTATCCCACACCAATTTATCCTGAAAAACGAAAAACTAAATGGAAGTATTTGGCTAACTGCTGGATATATAGTTTGAAAGATTACGAAAATGAGATGGGATTTAATAACAAAGGGACCAAAGCAAGGGGAAACCCTGATGCAAAGATAGTCATTGAGAGAACATTTCCCTTGGATCAGGCACTAATCTGTGTACATGCTTTTGATCCCTTTTCATATAAATGTATAAATAAGGCAACATGAAGCTCAGGAAATGGACTCTGTTGATATATACATAGTTGATCTGGAGTGGACTAACACTTAAGCAAAGGTAGCCTCATTCCAGATTTAACTATGGGCTTAAAACATTCCCATCTAATAAGTTTAATTAATCCGTTTCTGCATGGAGAGCTAGTAGGAAGAAACCGGGAGAAGAGGGTTCCCGCAGTCCCTGAGCCCTCACATCGAACAGCTCCATGCACGGATTCACGGAAGTGCTATTTGAGAAAGCAGAGGAATGAGGTGTGGAAAAGTGTATGACTATCAGCACTATGTTTACTTAATACGTTATCAAAGAATAATTTCACCTGTTTCTTTTATTCTTTTTAATATGGATATTAGAAATTTCAAATTACAAAAGTAGTTCACATTTATATGGGCAGGTGGTAACTTGGATATATCATATTTCATAGGAATTCAGAAATTTGAAGAATAGCAAAAGAGTAGTTTCTTCCTGTAATATAATTTTTTTGTTCAATTAATGCTTTATTTCAATATAAGTTTTTCAGTATGATTATCTTATATTTTGTAGAACCCTATGTAAAGGCAATAAATCTTTTTAGAATTTTAAATTACATTTATCCAGTTTCTTGAGTGCATTCTGCATGTGTCTGAGTATATGTACTGTTAGCGCATGTAGAACTCAGAGGACAACTTGCAGTTACCTTAGCTGATTCTCTCCTTCGTCCTGTATTTTAGGTTGCCATCATGGCAAGAGACTTTACCTGCTGTGCCATCTTGCTGGCATGAAATCATAAACACTTTATCTAACTGCCCTTAAGATGTAAACTGCTTTGTAAGTTTCCTTAGTAATTTTTAAGTAGGTTCCCTCCTCTCTCTCTCTCTCTCTCTCTTAATTCTTAGAAAATAGCATACTTAACATTAGACACATATTTGCATCGCAGCCTATATCATTATTTATGTTGTGATTATGCATTCTTTTTCTGAATTTATGGAAGGTTTTCCTGACATAATGAATTCTTGTAACGTTTACTTCACTGGTATAAAAAATACCTAGTTGTTGTGGAACACAATGACTTAGTCTTCAGCAAATGAAAACCTGTGTGAAAGGAATATTGTTCCTTTGCTATTTTAACATTAAGATAAAATGAAGGTAAAGAGGAGAATTTTTGTACTTTTGAAATTATATTCGTTTTTGAGGGTTTTTTTTTTTTTTAATTATACAAACGCACTGGGGAAAAAAAAAAGCACATCACAAGGTGGTATCTTCAAATTCTAAGTTAATAGTGACCCCTATGGGTTATTATGTTTTAATCTCTGGATTATCCTTACAGAAATTTTGATTAACTATTCAAATATTTAATTAAATATTTAAATGTTTAAATTTGGAATTGAATTATTTTAGGAAGAATGCCATAAAACATTCATATGCCCTCTCTCACCTTAGACTATACAACCCAAAACTATCTTAACTTTTTTTTTTTTTTTTTTTTTTTTTTTTTAGGTTTTTCGAGACAGGATTTCTCTGTGTAGTCTTGGCTGTCCTGGAACTCACTCTGTAGAACAGGCTGGCCTTGAACTCAGAAATCTACCTGCCTCTGCCCCCCAAGTGCTGGGATTAAAGGCATGTGCCACCACTGCCCACCAGATTTTTTTTTGAAAAAGGATTTATTCATTTTAATTTTTTGTATTTTATTTTTTGATACATTGATTACATTTTCAATGTTTCCCCCTTTCCAGGTCTCCTCTTTGGAAACTCCCTATCGCTTCCCCCTCCCCCACCTCTATGAGGGAATTCTCCCTCCCACCCACCTGCCCACCCACTCCCTTATTCCCACCTTGACATTGCCCTTTACCCTCTAACACCCTCAGGCCCAAGGGCCTCTCCTCCCCCTGATGGCCAACAAGGCCTTCCTCTGCCACATATGTGGTCAGAGCCATGGGCCCCTCTATGTGTATTCTTCGGTTGGTGGTCCAGCCTCCAGGAGGACGGGGGGGGGGGGGGGGGGG